>VZDJ01000034.1:6380850-6470850 GCA_008694505.1 Cyanoderma ruficeps
TTTTTTTTTTTTTTCTTCTAAGACAGACCAAGAGGGTCTAGGTAAAGGGAAAACTCAGGAAAGCCCTGATTCTGCTGGAGGCACAGAAATGCTTCCATACTACCACCATGGCTCTGCATCTGAATAGACAAAAATGTGCCAGAAGAGGAGGTGAACATGCACATCACCATCTGAATTATGTGAACTGAGCTCAGCAAAACTTCACAGTAGATGAAGACTGCATCCTATTCAGTGAAAGGACCTTATATCCATCTCCCCCGGCACATATGGATGAAGATAAAGCAGTTCCCTTTCACCAAAATCCTTACACACTTTTATAGCTGTAAAGATAGAGGCAGTAGAGAAGATATTGAGGAAAACCCTCAGTGACAAAACCAGGTGCCCGGAACAAATGCTGTACAAAGAAAGGATTAGGACACACATATGCCATGTCTGCACTTCACCTTCTTCTGTTTCCATCTTTCTTCATGAGTAACAACAGTCCAGCTCCAGAAGTTCTAGTGCAGACATGCCACAGGGAGCAGGCCGTAAGTGTGAGACACACACAGAGGAAAAGAGAACCCAGGAGGGCATAGTGACATACCCATTGCAGTCTGAAGTCTCTCCTACCTTTCGGAGATTTCAAGGCCTCGTTTCTTGCCTCGTTTTTAGCTCTATATTCACTTCATTCTGGAGTGAGAAAAGAAAGGATCCAGTTAACACACAGGGCACACCTGAGTAAGAGGAAGACTCACAAAAAGTGGGTAAGAACACGGTCCAGCATGAAACATTCAGACTCCACAAGGGAACAAAATGCTTTCCTGCTCCTGGCCATGCACCCCATGGCACTGCTTCTGTGCAGGAGGTTCCTAATGAAGGCTGGGAATAATTTCACGTAGAGAGCAGCTATTACTGAATCCTGCTCCCCAGGTACCAGAGACAGACCTTGTGCTGGTCTGTTACATACTTTGCCCACACATCTAAGGTTGCATTCTGCTCCATGCCAGGTTTTCCCTTCCCAATCTTCGCTTTTCCTCTATTGACCCCTCTTCCCCAGAGGTTCACCTGTGTGCTAATGGTGAGGTCTCCCTTGCATACCTTGTGGGGCACAAGATGACGGGGTGCAGGACTGGGTCCCATGTCACTGGACCCCCTTATCCACTCATCTGCATTTTCAACCCAGGAGAATGCAGAGAGTGAGGAAGAAGGAGAAAAGGGACAGGGGAAAAAAAGTCACAGCAAAATACATGAAAAGTAAATTGAATTATTTAAAACCATATGTTCCAAAAATGTGACAGAGCATAAAAGCCGTGCCATGAGACTTCTGAAGGGGGTTATTCTCTGCAGGCAGGGTGGGAGGAGAGCTCACGGGTGGGGGAGGAATGCTCTGCAGCCAGACAGGGACTTCCCTCTCCCAGAGCTGGGAGGTGGCCAGGAACACAAGGTGCCTTCATGCGCAGTGGCAAGGGTGCCTGGCCCATTCCTGTAGCCTCTGTTTTGCAGCCTTGCCAAAACAGCTCTCACAAATGCCCAGGGTGGCAGCAGAATGACAAACTGCCCTGAGGTCATGCATAGCGTGCCCATGGTTGAATCCAGGACCCCCAGCTGTCCACGCCACACACTGGCTCTCTGCATGGTCCCTTCTCCGGCTGCAGCAGGGTGTGCCACAACTCAGTCCTTCTGAGACCCTCTTGAGTCTCTTGTAGGACAAAAGTGAGAGGGATGCATGGCACTCTGTGCTGCTGCCATGGCTTGCCCCTGTGTTCCAGGGCCCTGGTGCTCTGTGCATGTGGACAGCCTCCTCCTGTCACTTATATTCTGCCACTGCCAAAGATAGATGCCACGTGTTGGCTGGGACCCAGCAGGAAGGAGCTGGTGAGATATCCCAGATGGATGGATGGACAGGAGGACGCAGCCCCTTGAGTGAGGAAGGTGCATAACCAGCCTGGGTCCTTCCTTTCCCACTCAAATTCTGACGCCAAAAAGACTGAGGGCATGGCTGGAGTAAGAGCTCCCCGATTTGAGGTGCTTCTCCTACCCTGGCACCCTTGGTCCTTCTGGCATCTCTTCTTCCACCTCGTTTCTCTTCCCTTTGTTCTCCCTTTCTTCCTTGCTCTTTCCACTGCTTTCTGCACCCCTCTGCCACACTGTTTTTTCTCTCCCTATCTTTTGTTCTCTCCCTCTTTCCTGAGCTCTCTGCCTGTAACTCTCTGCCTTCCTGCCTTCACTCCCTAACCCCTGTGCACGATCAATTCTTGGGATTGGGTTTTTAATTGTTGTTTTTTTTTTTACTCTTCTTCTTTTGGCTGCAGCTTATCAATGATGCAAGAGGAATAACGCCAATTTACTTAGAATGTGTAATCCCCAAATCAGATTGGGTGATTGTATGAGGCAATATGCCCTTGCATATGTCTCCATTAAAGCCAGCCAGGCCTCCTCTTGTATTCTGTGTTCCCAGTACATATTTAGACAGATAACGCTAATTGTACTTGACATGTCCTCTTAAGGATGGACTCTTCCCTCCCCCAGCTCTGCTTCCCTGCCTGACAATGTGCCAGAGCCCAGCCCACTCACTGGCAGCATGGCACGGCACAGCACCTGTGGGAAGGGCCGAGTGGGCACCCGGTAGGGCCCTCCCGCCCAGCCCCACTGCAGGCTGGCCCCGGCACCGCGCTGCTCTGGGTGGGAAGGGGCCAGAGAGCCAGGGAGCAGGGGGAGGGCTGTAGGGAGACAGCTAATCTGAGATTACACACTGTTCCTGTGTCAATTGTGGCTTCTCCAGGAAAAAAGCCTTCAGACAAAGAGAGGAGACTTGCTCACCATGAACATCCTTGAAGTCTCCCTCCTTTCCAGTGATGGGCTTCTACCCCATGCCTCTTAGCTCCCATATCTGCTTTGGGTAAGTATTTGTATTTGGCTACTGGAGCCCAGATTCAGCTTTGAGAGAACACCTTTGGAAAATCATGAAGTCCTGTAATGGTTTGGGTTGGAAGGGACCTTTAAAGGTCATATAGTCCAACTCCCCTGCCATAGACAGGGAAACCTTACACTAGACCAGGTTGTTCCAAGCTCCATCCAGCCTGGCCTTGAATACTTCCAGGATGCTGCAGCCACAGCTTCTCTGAGCAACCTATGCCAGGGTCTCACTACCCTCACCGTAACAATTTTCTTCCATATATCTAGGCTACATTGTGCCTCTTATAGTTTAAAACCATCACCCCTTGTCCAATCAGTGCAGGCCCTGCTAAAAAGTTTATCCCCATCTTTCTTGTAAGCCCCTCCGAAGAAGCACTGAAAGGCTGCCTGTTCCCTGTGCCTGCCGCTCCTCACTGCTCCAGAGCAGACATGCAGGATGCAGGAGGAGGAGGGGAGCTTATTCCAAGGAAACCAATGGATCCAAACTCTTCACCAAAGTGGACTCAGTTTTTTTTTTCCCCTTGACACAACATCCTAATTCGACTTTTTCAGTATCTTTCCTTCAACAACCTTTTTTCCTTCCTCCCCTTCCTACCCGGCAACTGCGCATTTATTAATTCATGANGCTTAGAGAGCAACTTTCAGATCGGATCGCACATAACAATTGGGCAGGAAACTTTCCAAGGGGGAAGCGCGAGAGGCACTCACAGTGAAGGCTGGCACCGCGTGCAATCCCCCGGCGTGCCTGCCTTAAAGGAGCCAGCTCAGGCTGTCCAGGCAGGAGTCAGGGCATGTGCTGGGAGCAGTGAATGCCAGAGGAAGAAGAGGAAAGGAAGGGCAGCAAGACAAGCCAAAGGCACAGCAGGGCAGGACAGGAGGCATCATGTGCTCCCCTTGTTTCCTTTGCAATGATGGGTTATGTTGGCAGCCTGTGGGATGGATTGCGTTGAGAACCTTGGAGCCCAGGTGGGAAAATCCCTCAGCAGGTCACTTCATGAGCTTTGAGGATATCTTCAGGCACCTTCAACTCCGTGCCTCAGTTTCTCCCCTGCAGCTCTATAGTGAAATAGCTGGTGACCCTCAGCTGCTCTTCAATTATCAAGAACTACACGATTATCATGGCACCTCTAAACTGCAAAGAGACAGGGTGATTCCTGGCACCTACACTGCTAAAATCAGAAGGGAAGAGACAGCTCCGATAGTAGGGAGCGGGATGGTCACTCTCTTGCAGAGGCAGCTGTGCCTTCCTTCAACTTTGTGCAGTGCCTGACACTGCAGTGGCACTAACCAAGTTTTGAAAAGGTCCTGATCAGTATAGTAACAGCAATAAATTTGACAGACTGCAAAGCAAGCAGATGCCGTGCCCTCTGCACTCAGCCCTACAGGTGGGAATCCAGCCACCCCCGCACTGCCCATCCCCAAGCTCTGATGAGTATCAGGAGTGCTTCACTTGTAGCTATGGCTATGGCTACGGCTATGGCTACAGGGTTTGGGTGTGTGGTCACCTGTCTGTCCTGGACCAAGCATCACCTGGCAAAAAAATCTGAGCATGATTTAGTCCTAGGCACAGGTCAACACAGGACTGACAGATACAACACAGCCTAGGTCATGACCAGCTGGATCTGTCCCAGCCTTTTTGCCACACAAGGGTGTTCAGTGTGTGCCCACCTCCCTGAGCCCCTTCTGGTTCACTGAAGGGCAGTGAGATGCAAACAGGAAAGTGAAAAGGGTCTTAAAACACCACCTAAGAGGGGGTGGGGTGTGAAAAAGAAAAGGAGACTATCCAAGTGCACAGAACATGGAAGTTTTGTCACAAATCAAATATATCTTCTGGTACTGCAGAGATATCCGCTGTGGGAATAAACCGTGACCACCTAAAAGTGAAATGGGCTGTGAGGTCTCAATGACTTTTCTAGTAAATACTTTTCCCACACTTCTCCTAATCCTTCTTCCCTCAGGACAGGGAGACTCATCCCCTAGCCTTATTCTGCAGAGGCCCAAAGCTCAATTAAGATCCAAAACTCTGGTGAAGCAACGTGAGGGACTCTGAGAGTGTCGTCAGGACTGGGGAGGGACACGAGAGCTGTGAGGGAGTGCACAGCCATATGTCCTGGGCAAGGCAGGGGCAGGGGCAGAGGAGGGAGCCCTGTGACTGCAGCCTCTGAGCCCCACAGGAGACCTGCCGGCTCCAGTCACTACATGCATTATCAGTGTTGTCACCTGAGTGAGCTATAATCGTACCAGCCTTTGGGAAAGAGGCCAGGCTGCAGCAAGGTAGCACAGCATGGTGTTTGCCAGTACACTCACAGCTGAACAACACGCAGATCTGAGAGCAGACGTGTTTGCGCTGGCTTCCATCTTTCATGAATCTGGAATGCAGCAGGGACCTCTGTGACTGACAAAAAAGCTGTTCCTCCATGACAGAAATCCCAGGAAGACACCACATCCCTCTGATTTCACTTCTATATGTGCTCTGGATCCCATAAAAAGCCATATGTAGATATTAACAATCAGTTGGAGGATTGGACTGGTGTCCAGTAAGGGCAAATCACCCATTTAACACCTGAAGCAAGGACAACTGAGAGAGTCCAGGATTCCTGGGGACAAGAAACATACCCTGCTTTCACCAGCCCAACAAACCTTCATGTTTTTGCAGAGGGATTGGAATATTCTGGCCGCTCTATAGATCCAGTTGAGCAGTCTCACCCAGCTATCGTTTCCTGCCAATCTTAGTCTGCTCAGCTGAAAAGGCCTGGGCTGAAGGAAAGGGAAATTTGTTATTTCCCATTTCTCTCTTTTTTGGCTGCTATTACAAGGCAACACCAGCAGCACAGCACAAACCAACTCCATCCCCAGTTGTAGGGCTACACAGCTGCCAGTGCTCCCAGCAAAGTTTTGTGCTGAAAATTTACAAGCATCCCAAATAGGTCATGGTCTACCCCTTCTTCCTAAAACAACATGCTGAAATATCCTAGAGTCTATCCCCAATCCTCTTTAACCAGGAAAACTCTCCTCCCAGGATTATGGGCCCACTGCCCCCCTTCTTTTCCCCTCCATCTGGCTGGAAGCATCCTGGGACCAAGTGCTCTTCCCGGCCCTGGGAGAACCCTGCAGTTTCCCTCTCATAAAAAAGAAAAATGGGAGCTATAAAAAAGGCAAAGAAAAGAAAAGAAAAGAAAAGGAAAATCACTGCGAAGGAGGAAAAGAGTAAAACCCCCTCTTCTCCTCACCCTGCCCTCATTACCTGCCTTTAGCACTGGGTAGAGCTGCCCGCTTCCCTGTGCTGGAGAGTCCCCTTGGTACAGTGTTCCCTGGGAGATCCTGCCCTGCCTCTCACCCTGTCCCCTCTGCTCAAACCTGTTGAGCAGAGCCCAGCTCAATAAAGGTGATCATGCAAAAAGGAGGAGGAAAACCAGCACTGGGCAGTAGGAAAGGGACACAGACCATTCCAGAGGTAACCCTGCAGCTCAGTGCCCACTGGACACCTTGGGAGTGCTGGAGCCAGGCAAGGGACAGAGGACCAGGCACAGCATCCACTGTCAGTCCCAGCTTCCCAGCACAGATGGCATCAAGGACCTGGGAAGGCCCCAGACCCCCAGCTCACAGCACAGCCCAGTAGAGCTGGAGGGGAGTGCCAAGGGGGGATCCCAAGGAGTTCATCTCCCACCACGGCATCTGTAAAGCATAGCAGTCCCCAAACTTGGCATTCAGCAGCCCTGGGCTGGCTCCTGCTAATTTGCTGTCAGGCTGCCTAAGCAAACCAATTAAAGCTAATCATTAATTATAAAAAAGAGAGAAAGAAAAAGACCCTGCACAAATGAAGAACTGGAAAGGGTGTGGGGAAAAGAAGGACAGTAGGGAGAAGAGTGAGAGAAGAGAGCTTGAGAAAGGGGCTGCGGGGGAAGAGAAGGGTTTTAAAATCCCAGGCACAGAGCCTTGGATGCAGTCGACAGAAGGGCAAGTGGTTTCCTAGGGCAGGGTGGGGAGAGACAAAGGTGAGGGAATCAAGGAGGACCCAAGAAAAAAGCGACAGTGCCCAGGATGCTCTGGTACATGCTGAGCCAAGGTGGGAGCCGGCACTGCCACAGCCGCGAAGCTGGCTCCACACTCCCTCCATCCCGGCCCCAGCACGGCCCTGCCATAGCCAGAGCAGCAAGAGCTGCATTTGACAGAGGAGTGGGCACCTGCCTGCCTGCAGAGACAGGGCAGAGGAGGACGAGGGCGTAGGAGCACAGAGCGAATGAGGACCCAGAGCCAGGGGTCTGCACCGGGACTGCGAAGGTTCGGGCGCTATCCCTCCATGCCAGAGCTACCGGCTCTCTCTGAGCAAATGTCTTAGATGGGGATGAAAAATGGGACATTTATGAAAAGCCCCTGATTATGCAGATTTGGCTGGGGCCCTGGCTCCGTCGCCGTCACTCCCGCTGGCTCCCCACAAGCCCCGGTGGCAGAGAACCCCGGCAGCTGTCGGCTCAGCCCCCGCCGCCGCCGCGCCTCCGTTTTGTTCCCGGCCCCGCACACACGCACGCTTCCCAACGCCCCTTTTGAAGAGCCTCAGGCCCACGTCGGGCTGGCGGATGGCGGAGAGGTGGGGGCAGTGCCATGGAAACGGGCTCTTTCCTGGGGAAACGCGTTCCTGCCCCCCTCCTCATCCCGGGTGCCCCCTTTGAGGAGCTGTCAGGACCCTGAGTGAGTGTCACACGACCCAAGGACCAGGCGTGACCAAGCCTATTTTCTGCCTCAAATTTGATTGATTAAAAAACTTTTTAGGANGGACAAGGGGGTGGGGGGGGGAAGGGAAAGGCCTCAGTGCTGAGTTTCCCTGGCAATAGCACCAGGGGACAAGTGTCAGAGGCATATAAACAGCATAACCAGGCCGAAAATAAAGGTCAAAGGAAGCATGAAACTTAACACAACACTGATTAAGATAATGATGAAGCAGGGGACCCTAGAAAAAAAAGTAAGTGTGACACACAGAAACATGCACACAGAAATGCTCCAAGTGATGGCCCAAGAGACCTGGTACATGGGAAGAGGTGACAAGGCTTGCTAGGCCCTCGAGGTACCTGGAGAAGAGTGGAAATGGAGGAAAAGCCGAAGTGGAGGATTTGAGAAGTCTGTGCTATCCCCTCAGGCTGGTTGCTATAGGTTGAGCCTGCCAAATGACAACAAGCCCCAGAGCCAAGAAGTCCCTCCCATAACACAGACACTGTCCCAGCCAAGCCATGCTTGAATTTGCAACCAAATTCCTCAAAAGAGTTTCCCTGACACCGGGAGGAGAGCCCGAGTGTGTGTGAATCACGGAGGCCCTGCTGACACCAGTGCTGGCTCAGGATCTGGCTTTTTGCCCTTAAGCAACTGGTATAAAAAGCCTCAGAGATGCCAAGAGGGGCGGATTCTGGTCAGACCTCCCTGCCCACCTCCTCCTCCTTGCCAAGGCTAATTCTGCAGAGAAAAAGCCCAGAAAGGCTGAAGGTCTCAGAATGCAAGTCCAAGAATGTCATACCCTTTGGCATTTCCCTACTCCATCTCCAAACCTCCAGGATGATCTCACATTTTTGGAGCCCAGCTCACAACTTGAAATTTCCTGGGACTGGCTGTGTTACTCTTGCCAAGAAGTAGCAAAGAAGCTGCAAATTGTTCACCAGCTTCTTCCTCTGTGAGTTTGGGACTTTGTCATCCCCTAGAAAATGTCCCTGTTCTGCCTTTTCTGGCATATCAGTCCTGGCAGGGTTGTCTCTAGGAATTCAGTGGGACAGGGAGATACTTGGGTTTCCTTGTCCCTTGCATTTGGTCTCCAGGGAGGCCACTACATCTCACTCATTTCCTTATGTTTGCACAAGTCAAATACTAATAGAATGCTGGACAGAAAAGGTTGTTCCTTTTCCTGAACAAATACCTTGGGGAAAAATAAGTTTTTAGTTGCAAATTTTCTTTCATGTAGTCTTTATCATGAAGAAAAGCAAATAAATGTTTTCACAGAAAGGCTGACAAAAGCTCTACGTGTATGTTCATCCCCTCGCATTCTGAATTTCACTTGGTCAGAAGGCTGTTTTCCATCAAATACATTTCGATGCAAAATTTCCAGCATCATATTCATGTGTCTCCACCCTCCTCCATCACTAATATTCACAGTCTTTTGTAAAGAATTATTCAATTAAACCACTGATGTCCCTCACTAGAGGAATCTGAACAGTTAGAGGAACTCCCCTAAAGTGCCAGGCCAGGCTTTGTTCAAATATTCACCAAAGATGTGCAGGTTAGACGGGTTGGACACCACTACCTCACACTTAACAGAAAAACTGCTATGAAAAAAACCCCTAAAATTACTGCTCTGATCCCTGAAATTACTGGCTGAAAAATGGGATTTGAAAAATAATAATGGAAAAGAAAGTATTTTAATTTCATTTTTGAGCCATTATGGTTCGTGTTTGCATTCTTTTTTTTCCCCTTGGTAATAAGAAGAGAGAGAAATATGATTAAAAACTAAAAAGAATCCCCCCAAAAACCTGTGAAAGCTGAGATTCTCATGGGTCCAGGAACAAGATACGTGTCTATGGACTTGCAGGGAGAACACCAAATGCCCTCAAACACAGAGTAAAAGAAAGGATTGGCAATTTTATTTTTTGATTAATGTTTGTATGAAATTGACAAAAAGTCGCAGATACCAAAGATACTTGAAAAGTTATTCTTTAAAGGTATTTTGTAGAAGTTTCCCCCCTCCACATCTGATAACAATGATTTGACACCTGCTCAGATGTGTGCACAGCCCTGAGATGGGGTGATAAACTAGTGCTGGGGTCACGTGTACAAAACTGCATTAAAATGCCCTCACTGACAGAGCTGTTTCTTTTCTACTTTTTGCAAGGAAAACCAACCCCATCTCTCCAAAGAACAGTGGAACTTTGAGATTTTCTGCCCAGATGTTGGATTACTGTTCAGCAGTATGACAACCACTTTTATCAAGATCTTTTTTGCATTTTCCAATGAAAATAATACTCGGCATTCACAAAAGCTTTGTGAGCAAATATCTGTTTCACTTTATAATGTGGTTAAGCTGATTTCTCTTGTTCAGAAAGAAAGGACAGCAACTTTTGCAATTAAACTGGAAGAGAAAAGGAACACGCCGGAGCCGAAAATGACCTGGAGTGAAGGCACAGATGCTTTTCCAGCAGCACCTCTTCTGGCAGCCTCAGCCCAGCAACGGAGCAACTTTCCCTGGCTGCTGCTCTCTGAGGCAGCAACATTTGGTCCCCCCTGGCACAGAGAACCCTGCCAGTGCTCATGGTGTGCCAGAGGGCTTCGGGCAGTGGGCTCATAAGGAACATACCCTGACACCCATGTGTCCCTGTACATGCAAGACCCAATAATCGCACACACCTTGCAAACATGTGCAGAGCACACAAAACTCCCTAGCCATGGCCGAGGAACTGTCAGGAGAACACCAGCAAAAGCTGCTTCTTGACAGCGAGTCATTTATATTTTAGCTTCGTTCCATTATCCTAACGAATCCTTCATCAGCAGATGCAATATTAACAGCAGAAAATCAGCTCATTACATCCGGGGGGATTTCATCAAGATGACAATCATATATGCAGCTACCCAAGCCTGGAGAGGACACAGCTCCTGTTATTTAGTTATCCTGGTTTCATCTTAGAGACTTTTTCTTTTTTTTTTACCTTTTGGGAGGACTTGGTAGCTGAAGGGGGGGGATGTCTCATACAACCACCAGACCCCAGAGCTTTTAGGATGCTGGTCCACAGACCGATCCACTCAGCTGGGAAACGCTCCAGCCCATCCACAGGAGCAGCAGATAGCTGAAAGGACAAAAACCCTCTCATAAAATCTGCACCCTCTGTAGGTCCAAGGGCATTTCTCTGTGAAATTCTTGCTCAAGGAGGGGGTTTGCATCCTATTCAGCTCCTGCCTTGTGTCCAGGAACATCTGAAGTGGCTGTTCTGATTCTGCTCCTGGCAGGACTCCCCCCTCCGTGCTCCAAAGGGTCTCTCTCTGCAGTGTCCCCACAGTGATAAGATACATCTAGAGAGTCTGGGATTTTGTGATGGAATTCCCAGGCAAGGAGCAGAGGAATCATTCTAGATGAGTTGAAGGTGAGGAGAACGGAGTAACAGGGAGAGTTAAAGGATGAATTTGGAAGATTGTGGGGCTACTTTCTCTCCTGACTTACATAGGGAGCATTAAAAGGCTGAGGCAGCCAGAGCAGGCTGTCAGCCTTTAGGTTCTGCAAGTATGCATCTGAAATAATCCACAGATCATCTTGTGCAACATCAAGCTGAAAACTTTGAGAGTGTGTTCTTCCCCCATATACTCTTGATTTAAAATGAGGGAAATGGGCACACACATTTCAGGGATACTTCTGTTTTTCATAGTCATTCTAGGCACTACAGGCTGAGAATTCCTGCAGCAAAAAGGCTGCCTGCGTGCCCTCCACTCACATCAGAGCAGCCAGATGAGGAGCTCCCCATGCCTGTGTGTTGCACCAGACACACCAGCAGCTCCCTAGGCAACCCAGCGTGGGGCACAGAGTCCTCACAGGTCTGCCAAAAAACCAGCAACACTGCAGAGCTTGTTCCTCACTGCCTGCACAGCTGGGGCCTGGCTACCACTGCCCCAAAATTACCTTCCTGCTCTGCCTCCCCTATTAAGGGTCTTCCTCAACAACAGCAGCCCAAGAAGTCCTTGGCAGCCCCAGTCTGAAGAGGCCTTGTCTGCAGCTTCAGACCTCCTCCCTGCATACTAAGGAGCTTTGGTGCCCACCCTAAGATTCCGTGGAGAAACAAAGATCTCCTGCCGAGTTCTCACCCACATATGGTGGGTGCCTTTGCCACCACATGCAACAAAGCCTGGTGATTTCAGCTGGAAATCAACCTCGCTTTCAGGACTTCCTCTCCATCAGGGGCTGAAGCTGGAGAGACCAGTATGGAACTCAACACAGATCACTCATGGCAGATCCTGGCTTCTGGACAAGCCTCTCTGCTCTCAGCCTCAACCACCCAACACAGCTAAAGGAAGAAGTTGAGCTCATCTCCTCCAGCTCAGAGGGGGCTGGGGTGGGCATTTCACATTTTCCCAGCAGGGCTGGATTTCTGCACAGCAAGGAATATGTTCCTGGGATGTCAACTCCAATCTCTACTGCGCTCTGACAGATTTAAGCTCCAGTTTGTCCGACAACATCCCAAAGTGTAAGAAACTGGGGGCAGACTCTCTAATCAGGCTGTAGGACAAAGGCTCGGTCTGACCCTGTCACTTCCACTTACTCTTGCTGTCCATCTTGCTCCCGCAACCCTCTCGGCAGCCTCCCGGCCCACCCTGGGCTGCCCTCCCTTTCCTAACACAGCTGGGCTAATCCTGCTCCTCCCGTGTCCAGCACAAATCCTCCCCAGAGTAAACCAATCCTGGGAATTTTTATTAGATTATCAGCCTGCCAGCTCAGTGCTGGCTGGACTAATCCTAATCAGGGCTGATTTCTATTAGCCAGCTTCAGGGAGGAGCTGTGCTATCCCAGAACCCCAGGCCCACATTGGGGCAGCCTGAGGCCTTTTAGCCCATTCTATACAAATTTTCCTTTTAGAAAGGAACAAGTTTAGCCCAGGATCATCAGGAAATGCAAAGTTTGTGTGTGGGCTGTGTGGGCAGCCATGGGGGCAAACTGTCCCCACCTCATCACTGAGCTCCAAGAAAAGCCAAAGGGATCCAGGCTCCACAGCCCCTCCGGCCCCAGCTCCTGGCTGGTGTGACCAGTCAGTGCCACATGGAAAGATGCATTGTGGCAGGGGACATGAGCCTGCTAGGTTGCAGGCTGAGATGATGGGCTCACTTCAGACAAGAGGACAAGCAACCACAGCTTGAGTGACCAGGACAGAGTTCGCAGTGCTGGCTGAGTCAGTGAGGTCTCCATGCCCCATTACCCATGCCCAAAGCAATCTACTCTCACCTCCTTCCCCATTCTATTAAAGCAAACTGTCGCTCAGGTATTTCCCTCCTAACCCCATCCCTGGCCCTAGAACTGACCTGACTGAAAACGTTTGCTCTTTACCGAGGCTGGTGAAAGTTTTGCTGCCGACTTAACAGGATTTGAGACAAGCCACGAGGGCAGCTTGGGCAGGAGTTCATGACAAGGGTGTTGAGAGGAGTGGGCTGTGTCCCTGCCTCTGTCCCTTTGTCCCATCCACCCGCTCCGTGCTAAAAGCACAACTATTCCCAGCAGCCCCCAGGGGACTCCACCGCACTTCTGAGCTCAGCTAGCTGCGATGCAGCCACTCCGCGGCCGCACAGAGACATCACACAGGGAGCACTCAGGAAAGCCTGGCTTCCCAAAGGTGACCGTGGATCTTTGAAACCTTCCAGAGAAGAGGAGTCATTTAGACCCAATTGCTGTTAAGCCTTTTTAAACTTGTCTCCTCACCCCTTCACAATCTTTACGCTGCCTGCGGAAGGAGGAATTGCCTGTGGGACCGAATGCTGCATTTCCCGGGGACCATGGATGGTTCTCTCTGATACGGTGGTCAAGAGAAGAGGTTGTTGTCCCTGCTAGAGGGACAGCATTGCACCAGACAGGGCGTCAAAAAAGCCATAAGGTGTCCCAGGTTGAGGCCAAGAGAAAATGTGGTTTAAATCCTTCCAAGAAGCCCCAGAAGGGGAGCTGCGAGGCACAGCCCTGCCTGGAGCTCAGGGGACTGCTCCTATGCAGCCAGCTTTGCAGAGGGAAAGCAACCACACAACCCCAACAAGGGAAACATCTTCTAAAGGAGCAGGTCCATAGTCAGTGCCTCCAGATACTACATGCTGCATCAGCTCAGAACCTTGTTCTGTGCTCATGCAAATCAGTGTAAATCATGAGTAACTGTCCAGAACATCAGGCTGTAACTCAGCACAGATCAACCCCTCTTTCTCCTTTCCGGCCAGGCTTAGAGCACTAAGCACTAGTCGTACTCTGGTAGGTGGCAAGGTTTCCTAAGAGAGTTAACCAGATCCGGCTGAAATCAGAGGCTGCATCGGGCTTCCTGATGTCAGAGAGAGAAATGGGGGACTTGGCCCAAACCCCCCAGAAACCACATCAAAAAGAGATGTGGGCGAGAGCCAAGAACATATGATCCAACTGTGAAAGGGCTTTGTATGTGTGTGTGCGTGCAAGCCGAGGAGAAAGGAAAAATCAAACGAAAGAGAGAAAGGAAAGAGGAGGAGTAAGAATGAACACAAAGATGGAAAGAAAAGGTGTGGAGGCACGAGATCAAGAAGGGACCAAAGCTGTCACAATGTGTGTGGCCTGCATGCAGGCACGCGATGAGCAACAAAACATGGCAATGATATATAATAGATGCCATGTGTTAATGATAAACGCAGATCGGGAGAAATACTGGGTCTGTCTTGAGCACCTCCCAACCCAGATCTCAGACAGCTGCACAACCATGGGGCCAGGTTTGTTTCAGTAAGGCAGCGCAACTCCTTCAACCTTGATGAAGCCATGGCAATGGGCATCCTTTGGAAAACCCTGTACACTCCTTGCTCTGCTGCAAACTCAGGTGTTGCTCTGCTCACGTGCATGGAGTGTTTCCACAGAGGCAAACTGAAGCCTGCAGATTTCCTCGGGGGAGCTGGTGTAAGAGCTGTGGCTGGGGACCAGGAGACTTGACTCCCAGTTCTGTGATTTAACTACCAAATTGATGTTTGGCCTATTTGGAAGGAAAGCAGTGATAGCATTACACAGTGCAGCCAGGATGGGGTTGTGATCCCAGGCTCCTCACTCAGCACTGCCTTCCCCAAAGCCATTGAGGGAAGATTTCTGTGACTTGGTTTTGCTCATACTGCAGGAGGTCCCCATGATACAGGGGTCTGCAAGAGATAAATCAGATCATGTATCTCTGCTGTGGGAGAGCAGCATCGCACCCAAACCAGCTCACAACCAGGTCTACTCCCCCTCTGAGGGATTCCTATCAGTAGGAGAATGCGGATGAGCACTGACAGACATCCTCTCACAGCCCAGTGAGACACTGGGAAGACTGCAAAGATCCAAGGGTGGATATGCCCCTCAAATGTCAGCCTGTCCTCTTGCAGCTGGATTAGTAGTGCAGGCTGGGACAAAACCCGATCTAGGGGTGTTTCCCATTCCAGCTGTGAGGTCCCTGCCAGTTCCATGGTGCAGAAGGAATACTTTGCAGAATTCACCTCCATACTATGCTTATGACTCCATGAGACACCTCTCCTTTCTCACCTTAGTGCTGTGCCTCCCACTCACATAACCTGGCAGGGAAACTCCAGGTAAGGGAGACAAGACTCAGTAAACAGCCAAACTCAAACCTCTTGTTGAAATCCACAATCTGAGGGATGGAGAAAGAATAGTGAGGCCTTTATATCCAAAGGCTTGTACTGTAGCCCAGATGTTGACCAAAAATACTTGAGTACCATGGGTGGAGGTGAAAGAGAAGATAACCCATCCAGCTGGGGACAAAAAAAGAGAAGAGATAATGCAAGAAATACAACCAGGTGAACAGTGGGGACACCAGAAGAGAAAATGGAACAAACTCAAGCTGCTTCTGTGCTTTAAAAGAGCTCTGGTCTCAAGCAAAGACACTAACATGCACCTGGCCTCACCACCCCGAGCAGTTGTGGTCAGGTATGGAATGTGCCCAGCTCCATGTTCCCCGAAAGCTGGGACATGCCCAAATGCAATAAAGGAAAGTTTAGACTATCCTCTCCCCACTGCCTCTTTCTTTCTTTCTTTTATTTTTTTTTTTCCAATTTATCAGCAGATTGTGAGGAGCCGAGTGGCGCTCGCCTCACCCTGCTAAATAAAGCTTTGGTATTTCTGATAAAGCCATCAAATTCCTTATCACGCTGACACAAAGAGCATTTAAAGAGACACACACACTCTCCAGCACCCTCCACTTCCCAGTCCCTGGCGCCTCAGGGTAACCTTTCTGAGCTAAAATGAAAGAGAATGTGTGTGGAGGGAGGTAGGTGTTTGGAGTCCTGTGTTTCCCAAGCCTCAAGCCCATGTTGTGAGAGGACTTGGCCTGTTTAACCTTTAAAGAGGGAGGCTGGGTTCTGTCAGGCTGTCCTGAATACTGGGACAGATTCAATAGCTCTGTTTAAATAATGCAGGCTCAGATGTGGCATCAATAGAAATGCCCTGCAACAATAAGAATATCGATAGCCGGAAAATCCTATGAGGAGTATAGAAAACCCAAGTGTCTGTAGGTGCTTTAAAACTGGGAGAAGAGGAAAAGAACCAGTGATCTTTGCCTGTCATGAGGACACAGCTGGGGCTGCCATTGCCACTTGGATGTGCTTTCCCTCATGATGGCCTTGACAGGGTGTGAAGGGATATGGCTGTGCCACAGCCTGGACTTTGGCACTGCATTTTCCCTGCTACACCAGCCTGAAACCTGCCCCCTGCCCCCAAGTGATGTGACAGCGGTGCAGGCAGCCGTTGGGAACCCCTTTCCCTCCCCGCAAACACAGCCCAGAGACATTCTCTCTCCTCTGCCACAGTACAGGCTGTTGTTTAACCTTCAAATTTATTATTTTTAATTATTTTGATTTATAAAAGCATGCAGCAGTTAAAACCACATTAAATAAACTCAGCATTACGGCGCTTAACAAACACACATAACTTTGGACTTCTGAGGACTCCATAAAATAATCATCCTCCTGGAAGTGGCTGCAGCCGCCCGCCTGCGCCTGCCCCAGCGCGCTCCCGCCTGACCGGGCTCCCCAGCCCCGCACACCCACGGCCGTGCGTCTCCCCGCTGCTCCGGCCCAGCCAGCGCCGGCTGTGCCAGCCAAACAGGATCTGCGCTGGCACGGCTCCATGGCCGCACGCAATCCCGCTCTGTGCCCAGCCTTGGCCTCCTGGCATCCCTCCTCACCACCCTCACCCCACTCCTCTTCCCCCTCCACAGTCTCCATGCATCTCGCCTTTCCAAGCCTGGCTTTCTGCCCTTCTCCAAAATGATATTTCAGTCTCTGACCTTCCCTTCCCCAAAGGTGTTTCACTCCATCTTACACACTGCTGAGATTTCAAAAGAAGAGCTCATAATGTTTTGATACCATGAAAATCAAAGAGCATTAGGTGCCGCCTGCCTTAGCAGGTCCTTTACTCGGCTTCAAATCCAGCTCTGAACACCAGTTCCTCTCCTTGCTGAGCACACAAACAAGCCTGGAAGAGATGAAGAAAAAGAAACAAGGAGAGGAAGGAGAAAAAGAATGAATAAGGAAGTGAGAACACCTGTCTGGTAAACTCCACCCAGGATCCCATTGGGAAAGGCTGTTTTAGGACCTAATCCAGCATTAATGAGATCTCTGCTTCCATTGCCTCTGCATAAAACCTCTGCTATCAGCTGAATGCTGGAGGTGTGGGCTCTGTCTCACAGCCCCTCTCCCCACCTGCCCGTGGATCACAAAGACATGAAGAGCACACAGTATGCTCCTCTCATCTGTCCCTAGGTTCCAGAAGCAATAAAACATGCCAATGCTGTTAAATCCCAATCACTGGCTGTTTCTCAGAATGGCTGGGCCATCCCAAGAAACTCAGTGGGTGGGCCTGAGACACAGGCAGAAAGTCGAGGGAAGAGACTCCTGCTCCTCTGTTTCACTGGCATCTGCAGTGAAACATCAGTGATTTATACAGGAAGTAGGTGAAGAGCAATTATAATTGATTGGGAATCATTTCCTGATGGTGTCTGGATATGACTGATGGTCCCGTCCGACTGCTAAGGACAGCGGGTGCCAAAGAGGCAATCTGTAGTTCCTGTCCACTGAGCTGAATGTGCCACAAACCACCAAACCCTCTTCTATTACAAACCCCTGCTTGGAGAGATGTAATTCTCCCCAAACCAGTCCTGTCCTCAGAAATGAGCCTCTGATTCCTTGGTGGCCATGGTCTGACACTGCACTTTTCTGTGCTTTGGTACAGCACAAGCCTGAGAGATACCTGCCTCCCATGAGAACCGCAAGGGAAAAATTTCCGTGTGCAGTTCAACTGCTAGCGCGCATCCTACACTTCCCTTCTTTTCTCTAGATCCTAATACATATATAGTACAGTGACATTTCACATCTCTACAGCAACTCACGCCTAAGCCCATGCTACCTCACGGATGATATTCCTGAGTGCCTATCCTTCCTCATAAGGAAGAGCAGAACAAAATTCAATAACAAATCCTTTTGTTAAAAGTCACAAGCAAGTATCCCAAATCCCTGCTTTAAGTAGAATTTTACACTCACAACAGAAACTACAGAAGCTCCGTGAACCTCTCCAGGAAATTCACCAGCAGACATGAAAGGCTTTTGGGGGCTGCAGTGATGGTAGAGATTTACAAACTGGGAAACAGAGTCATCAAAGATTAACATGTCCTGTCCTTAGCAGGGCCAACGAGGAGCTCATTCCCATACACCTCCTGCTCCAACCACCATCCTGCCTTGCACTGGAGCAATGAGCACAGCAACCCTCTGCCAAAATTTGGACTCAGGAAAAGAACTTTTAGGCTGGATTGTGTTAGGATTTTGTTGTTCTTGTTTTTCTCCCTGTTTGTATTGAGCTACAGGGGACAATGAAGAGGACTGTGTGGGGGGCAGATAGGGAGGACACTGTGCCGACCTCCTTGCCTGCAGTTGTGTTTTGTTCCCCTGGGAAGGCTCCTGAACACGCTGTGAATGTTGGGAACTGAGACAAGGGACCCAGACGTGCTAAATATAAAGGCTGCAGGACTGAAGAGGGTTTTTGGGTTGTTGTTCATGGGGAGGGGTGGAGGTAAATGAAGGGGCTGGGTCACAAATTGCCTGCAGTCACAGTAGCCTGTCAATAAATTTTGCATCCACTTTACTTTCTGACAGGGATTCATTCCCTAATATGGGGCTGGCAGCTTTCTGGGTTATTTCGAGTGTGTGTGATAAAGTTTCCTGGATACTGATGGCTTCCTAGGATCAGGATTCTGAAAAAAACCCAGCAACATGCCTTGATGTGTGGGGTAAAGAGAGGAATCATGGCTAATTACAGGCCTTTCTGCAAAATGAGGCAGTATAGGGGTGTGAAACATGGTCCCTTCATCTAGGACAGAGCTCTCTGGAGCCAGGAGCTGAATCTTCCTACTAAAGAGTGCCCTGAAGATTTTATCATGTGCTAAAGCCTTTCCTGCAGAGACTCCAAGCACAGAGGAAAGGCAACCTTGCACCCTCCTTTATGGCTGCTCCATTATGCCTGACCCCTTGTGCACCAGGTGATTTCTGAGGACGAGACAGCCTGAGGCGGTTGGGCTAAAATATCAGAGGCAGGCAAAGGGAAATCAAGGCTGAGAGAGGTGATTTCATCTCTTGATGACTTGTTTAAGGTTAAATGGGTCATGGCAAAGCCAAGACAAAAAGCTGGGTCCCCAAACCAGGACTCACATGCTCTGGGTTGCACTGCCTTCCCCACCTTCTGGCAGTGATTTCAGAGGCCCAGAGAGACCTGCTCCTTGTACTTTGATAAGGCAAATTATCTCTCATCTATTCCCAGCTGATTTCCTTAAATCTACCCCAGCAGCCCCCACACTCCATTACTGACAGCTCTGGAGTACTTGTCTAACCAGAGCCTCTGCTTTGTCCTTACTCTCAGCTTCAAGACCAAGTTGTGTTTGGCACATGAGGAAACTCCCCCAGGAAAACATGGTCTCAGAGGGATCTGCTCATGCCAGGCCATACCAAGGTGAGCATCAGGCTCTGCCCAAAAGGCAGATGGGCTTTCTGAACCAAATTTCCTGTTTTCTAAAGCACAAAAATGGAAAATCCTGAAAACTGACCCCAGCAGATGTCCTCAGGGGTCCTTCTGACTTGGATGAGCTCTTAAAAGTAGAATGAAGCACAGCATGACACAGATGATATGCCATGATTGCAAATGCGCCCAGCTCTCTCCACCTTTTCCCTGACCCAGTCCCAAGAAACATTCCTGTGGGGAGCTAGAGCTATGCCACACAAACCACTGTTCAGGAATGGCAGGGAGCCCTCCATGGGCTCCTCTCCAAGTGTCCTCGGGCCAGAGGACACTTTCTGCTGTGCCTCGATGAGGGTGCCAGCTCCTGTCATCCTCAGCGCTGGGCAGGGAATACCAAGATTGTGTTCCTCTGCAATGCTCAGCTGAGACTCCTGAGGGCAGCTGTGAATATGAAGGGATTGGGAACCTGCAAAACCAAAGCTGCTGCCACACCTGCTGGTTTGGAGCAACTTGTCCTTAGGGACACCTCAGTGAAATGAGCTTGGTGAGATCTTGGTGCACATCATCAGACTGGCTGGAAAGGATAAGACTGGGCTCAAGGGAGGGAGTCTTCTGTGTGAGCAGGTGGACAAAGGCACTCACCAATGCCGTGGAAACTTGCAAAGGAGAAGCCAGTCCGTCAATCCATGTCTGCATCAGTTTCAAGCAAATACACTTTACCTGGAATTTGCAACAGGCAAGTAGTGTTCTCAGAGTCCCACAGCAGCACAGCTAACAAGCAGCAACTTGCTGATCTGCCATAACATGATCATTTACATCCATGTGAATGTACCCTTGGAACCATTGCAGTGCTAACCTCAGTGTCCTAGCCAAAATCCATCTCAAGCCACTGCATGCTGCCTACAGAAATTCCCCAGTCAGTTTCCAAAGTAGAGGGTCAAGTTCCTTACATCCTGCCCTGGGCTGCTGCCAAAAGTACCAAAGGCTAATGTAGGGGTAGAAATCCAGGAGTTAAAGAGGGGACTCTCCTACTGACCATGTACACCACCACTGACTTGAACCGGGGAAATTTTTATCCCTGCCTCGAATCAGAAGAGACCACAGAAAGAGAGAAGGAGAAGGTCACAGTTGTGGAACAAACACATCCCAGCCCTCTGGCACCTCCCTCACCTAAACTGGGGGTAACAGAAGCAGGACCTGAGCATAAGAATCTCCCTCCCTTGTGACCTGGGTGCTTCCCCAGTCACGCAGGCCAGCCACTGCACACAGATCCTGCAGTCCTGCCATCTGAAAGCCTGATACCGGCACAGCCTGAGAGGAAGCAGCCATCAGGATGGCCAAGGCACTGTCAGGAAAGGGAGATGACAAGGAGGACCCTGTAACAACCCAGCTTCATGGCTGGACAGATTAGATAGGGGAAGATGTTTTGGAAGTGCACTTGTGGCTACCTAGCCTCCCTGTGGCCTCAAGAACAAAGCTATGGAGAGAATGGTGCAGTGTTCTACAAGCTGCTCTGAGAACCAGCATTTATTTATTTTTTTATTATTATTATTATTTTTGCTTTGGGCACCAGATAGTTCTGGGCCACAAGGGGTTAACCACAAAAGCTGCTTTCTCTGCCTTCACTCTACCTCAATTTCCACTGCTCCCATCACCTTCCTCCCCCACCCCCTGATCTTATGAAAAAAACCCATCAAAATAACTATTTTATGTCTCCAAATATGCAGATCATTTTCTTTAATGAAAGATGCTTGACGTCTCCGATCCAATTAATATGCAAATGCAGGCGAGGATTTATTTGTGACATTCTGTCTGGGTGAGAGAAAACAAAAAAGGCCTGTTAACCAAAACACTAATTGCTGTGACTGATTGTCACATATCATCATTTTCATAGGATCTCCTCCATCCCTGGCTTGCAGGGAGCTGTGAACCAGGACTCGGAGACTAGCAGACACCAAGGAGAAACAGGGCAACCAGCTACCTGCCTGGCACGCTCGGATGAGCCGAGGCCTCCTTCCTGCTGTATGTCAAGCCCCTCCAGCTTGCATCCTTCCCCAGCCCAACCAGCAGAGATACTCAGAAGCAGATTTTCATGACCCCTTTTGTGCTTTCTGGGCAAGATATTCTGTTATCCTCCAAAAGCCTGAGGAGTTACCAGTGTCGGTTTTCCCTTATTTTCTTTGCACTATTAGAAACAATGCTTAGGAAGCATCACACTACCTTGAAGTTTCAAGAAGTGCCCATATAAGATGTATTGAACTGAGATCTCATCATCACCACCCAGCTTGGCATTCCTGGATCACGCTCTCCACTTCCATAACTCATTCAAACTTAGCAGTTCAGCTAGGAAGTGGGTTTGGTCCAAAGACACTGAACCAAACATCATCAGACTTCCAGACACTCAAACTTTCACATGTGCTCTTGGATATTGAACTGGACAAATGACCTATCTCAGTCTTGGCCAAACTAAACAAATGACTGTTTAGAGCATGCACCATCTCTTTGTCTACTCAAGCATAAGGCACAGAGGACAGTGAGAGGGAGAGGGTGGAAAAGGGCACAGCAAGTCACCAAGGCTGTATCTACAATGCAGTTCTCTTGTGTACTTCTGGTTGAGCAGCTCTGGCAGCAAAACCTTCCAGAGAAGCTGAATGGAGCCCTGGGCAACCAGCCTGTACCAGAGTCTGTGCTGTTCACATTGTGGCCAGCTGGTTTAAAGGCACTGCTGAGCACACCCATGTGAGCTGTGAGACCTTAGACTTGGTTAAAGCCCACAGCAGAGGCAGAAGGCTGCCAAGCTGTGCTGCTTACCTGTCACTGTATAGGCTGTGCTATCCCTGGGGGAAAACATGCACCTCCCCCTGCCCTGCACCCTTTGGTGAGCAGAAGACCCAAAGATTACCATATTTTAGAATCTAAGATGCTTAAGGACACAAGAGAGGACATATCCCAAAGGCAGAAGGGTTAAAAGCAGAGGTTCCCAGCTGCTGGTGTTTGATACTTGCCCTGGAATATCACCTGACAGAAGGGTGACTTCTGTAGATGGCTCCTCCTCTTTCCCTCAGCTCCCCACCTGCTTTCAAAGCAACTGAGAAGACACAAATTTGCACAACTGCCCAGCACTAGGGTCAGTTCTGCTGGTACTGAAATGTTGAGTCAAACTTCTAGGACTTCAAGGAGATCAGGTTTAGGCAAACACAAAGCACATACAAATCCTACCAAGAGTATTTTCCTGCCATTACCTCCCACGTAAGCAATTGCTGGAATTGCCACAGGGAGATTCTGTGATTATGTACAGAAAGGGCATCAATCAGGCCAACTTTCTATTCAGCTGCCTCTCATCCACTGGAAAAAGTCTGGGAACGTTTGATCTAGAAGTTAAGAGCACAGGATTGAGAGGTGAGTGCTCAAGCACCACTCCCTGCTCTGCCAAAGGCTCATGAACACCTGAAAATTATTCATGTAACTTTTCCTGTGACTTGATTTCCCCTTTGCTTGAAAAGGGCAATTAATGCTCCTTCACTTTGCATAAAGTCTGAACTTTTGCTGATCATTACAAGAGGATTAAGGGCACTAGACCTGAATTAAATGCCATCATGGCTGTCAGGGTGTTTGCTCATGTTCCACTATAACACTTCCCAACACAAAATCCTTAAATTTTCTCTAAACCTTCATCAGCTCGGCACATTAGCCTACGGACTCATGAGCAGGAGAAAGCTGATAGAGCTGGGTAGTAACAGAAGCACATCTCAGCCCCATAATCCAGACTAACTGCCAAAGTCCTTAGAAAAAAGAAGCAAAAGTTCTCACCACCACCTGTAGCTGAGTGAGCAGGAGGTAGAAGCATTTTACTTTCAGGGTGTTAGGATAGGTCAGCACTTAGAAAGACAGCAGATTCCTGACACCATTAAAACTGAAGTGAAATCCGTGTCTTAATGAAGTCACCAGTTGTGGCATCTAGTTCAACAGAGACATGCTTTGCATGGGTAACGTAGGTTATGCTTTTAATATGATTCTGAGAGGCTCTCCAGGGTTAAGCTTGACCAGATAATACATATCAAAATAAATTTTAACCTTTTTTAGACAAGACTTTTCATAAGGGTTAGCAGAAAACTGTTCTACACTAATCCTTTTCTTTCCTCCTTGCAAGGAGAAGACCCAGGAGATGAACTCTGCAGAGACTAGAGAAACAATTTCTGTTTTACAACATACATGCTTTGACATCTAGTTTAAAACCAACCCAGATCAAAAGGGACTGTAAGTTACTACTCTGATGGCTGCCCAGTGGTCTGTACAAAACACAGAGTCACACACCACATCTGTATCCGTATCCACCTCCTTTAAACAGGTCAGAGCAGCTGTGTAAGGCGTGTGAAGTATAATCTCAGAGAAAATACAAATCTGTGATGGTACTGATAAAAATTTCCCAGCTCAGGCAAGAATATGAAATGGACAGAGCCAGGTATTCAGGCCTGAAGCAGGAAAACCTACAGATGCAGATGAAGAGTAACATGCTTCCTGCATGTCCAGATTCCTTGTTGGAGCAGAACTGGGGACATCACCCTCAAAAGTGCTTGTCTCCCTAAGTGCAATTCAGTGACACATTTCCTGATAAAGCAAACTTCCAGGGGATCTGGCTCAGAGACAGTCAAGACAACAAAGTCAGCTCTGGGCTGTGCACCCTTGCAATGCAGGGACGCACAAAAACCAACTCGTCAGCACGCTCAGCCTTTCAGCAGTTCTGGATTGCTCCCAAATGGGATGTCTGCTGCACCCCGCCACCCAGCTCTGGGATAAGGCAGCACTCAACTGGAAGAGGAAAGGGCCCCTGAAGAGATGCCTGAGGGATTTGGTGGGCTGGGAACCCGGAAACCGTCTGGGATGTGGGTGGAGAGATCAGTGCGAAATAGCAGAGCTGTGACACATACACTTTCCATTCATCAAAGTCCAGGGAGAGAAAAAAAGTAATTTTTTTCCCTGCACATATGGGGGAACTGAGGCACTGAGACCACCTGGAGACTCCACTCCAGGAGCCACACCAGGCCCAGCCCCTCAGTACAGCAGAGTTTGACACCCAACATATCCTTTCCTATCAACTTTACTTCAAGAGCGTTAATTCAACTACACAGGCAGGGAACTGCGGCACAAATTGGGTAAGAGATTTGTTTTAGATCAACACAAAACTTGGCATAGTGGAGAGCTGAGACAAATCTTAGATCTCCTGAGCCCCAAGATAACACCTTAACAGCCTCTGTTCATCAGAAAACATTCTCAGTTCTACAATTCTACTAGTTCATTATCCCACTCCAAGAGTTTAAGGAAGATCTCAGCTCTTGCGTCTCTAATCACTAAAAGGAATGAATAGGCTAGTTTCAGATTCGTTCTGAAAGCTGTCAATGATCTGATCCTGTCATGGGTAGGAGGCTCATGGAAATGCTGGATAAATCCCACAGGGATTCTCCAGCCACAGATCCACAATGTGGACAGGGCTCCTGTGATCTTACTTGCAGATGGAAGAAGAATAGGTGAAGGGGACCAGGTCCCTTTTTCAGCAAGAGGGATACTTGCTGAATACAAGAGGAATACAGGAAGAGGGACGGAGTGGCACAAATGTCCTTGGCCAGGAAATATAGAAGAGGAGCAGGAAAGCCTGTCACAGCAGTTGTCCCCAGGTCCACACCTCTGTTTTAGCTCCTTTGGGCTGACAGCCTCCCTTTCCATAGCATCTAAATGCCTGACAACTTCAGCAAACTCACTCTTAAAAGGCATTTGGAAGGTGCTCTTCCCAGCACAGCAAAGTGAGGGACAGAGAGGTAATGTCCTTGGCTTCAGAGTCCAGGGAGCTTTTGTGCATCTGCCACTCAAGCTCACAACAGATGTGATCACAGACAAAAAAGAAACTGTCAGGACCAAGGCGTTCCCTCTTGTGCCATGGAAGGGGTCAATCAGTCTGAGGACTTCCAAAGGGCATCATTCTGTGATCATTGTCACCCCTCATCCAGAACTAGGAGATTCCTGAAGCTCACCTCTATGGCCCTCATCACCCCTGCTACCAGCAAAGGTGGTGGGAAGGACAGCATTGTGGTGGGGGCAAGAGACACTGTGGCAGAGACACTGGAGAAGAGACAAGCAAGGGCTGGTAAACAACCCCCTCCCATCCCCAATCCCAGTACTTTGAAGATCCGTGTGTTTTGAATTTAATTTTGATTTTCTCGACTTCAGCAGATTAAAGTTGAAATAACCTACAAATTACTTAATGTGTTGTAAATCTTCTGAAATTAAGGCCTAATGGGTAACACATGTCGGCAGGCAGGAGACACAGAGGGGAAACTGGGTTTCTCACCAGCTCAAGGAATGCTGTGAGGATCTGAGCCAAACGAGAGGGGGCTGGGGCAGGGGATGTGGAGTGGCAGCCCTTCCCCACTAGCCTCCCAGTGAGTTGGAGCTAAGAAGCCACCCCTCATCCATGCCATCCATAGTTCCTGGAAAGGGGGACAACCAGCAGAGGGGCTACGCTGGGAGGCTGCTGAAGGAACTGAGTGGCAGGATGCTTGTGGGCCAGCAATGGCCACAGACATCACAGAAACCCCCCTTAAACACCTCATTTCCCACTTGCCCTCACTGCTCAGCCCTTCTGTGTCCCCTATCCAGCTCATAGAGCCCCACTGCCAAGCACAATGCCTGTTCGCACCAACACGTGCCTGTTGGGACTTTGGGAACAGCTCCACTACCTTCTGCCTGGGCTGCCTCGGCATGCGGGTCTCTGCAGAGGCAAGAGCTGTCCCTCTTTCTTAGAGCCTGTCTTCTCCATGCACCTGTCTCACTGGTCCCTGCACCGGGCAGCCTCAGCTCCTCTCCCACACAAGCCGCCAGCTCTCCCGCTGCTCCTGCCTGCTTGGGTTCCCCCTCCCCTCCCTCCTCTTCAGCAGATTTCTCTCAAGTGCGCTGCCATATGGTTCCAGTTAAGCCCCATATTTTTTCTTGTCGATTGAAAAGACACACTTTCCTCTGTGCCAGACAGTTTACAGATTGCTCCGTTGGCTCAATTTCTTATTGGATTTCTCAAAAAAACTGACATTTTAAATTAATTTACAGCCACAACAAAAAGAGTTCAGAATTTTAATGGTGTTGTAAGTAATTTTTAGGTAATCCGCTCCAGATTTTGATATTAACCTTTGAATCGAAGTTCAGGCAGCTACTATGTCACAGCACTTTAGCTGGCCTGGGTTTTGGGGAGGGGGCGGTGGGTTGCAGGGCAGGAGATAATTTACTGCATGGCAGCATGTGAGCTGAGTGCATGGGAAAGCACATGGCAGCCTGTGTACAGGGGAGGCAGCCCGGGCGCATGTCAGAGTGGTGTGTATGCCCGTGACATGTGAGTGCAGATGTGCACAGGCATGTGCCTTCCCAGAATGTGTGCCAAGGACGGTAAGTGCGTGTGGGAGCTGCTGGAGGACAGGGAGCAGCGGGGCCCACGGGCAGGCCGCGGGCACACACCTCCGCACGGGCGTCAGCACGCGCAGGCAGGTGCGTGGGGAGCCCAACCTGCGGCTCAGTGCTCCGCAGCTGGGAGAATCTGCTCGGAGGAAGGCAGGCGAAGGGAAGTGGGAGTGGAGGTGGGTTGGAGGCAGGTGCTGGCACCTCAGCACCAGCACAGATGAGCGCAGCAGCACGTGCAGGTGTGCCCACAACCAAGGCCCACCCTGGCAGCCAGGGCCTCCCACATCCCTGGGTACGAACACATCGCCCAGGTGTAGGTCACAAACCTGGCTCTGCCACTTCCTCATCCCTCGTCTGCCAGGGCCACATCCAGCACAGCACTCCACAAGAGCAAGGAGCAGGGCCAGCTACCGCCATTCCCTGGCCTCAAACCTCTGCTCAGGGCAGGATGTGACTGTGGTACTCTCCTTCCCTTCTCAGTGTCAGTCACATGAGTGTCAGTCAGTTCTCTCACTCGGGCCACCCTCAAAGTTTAAAGCCCGAAGGTAAAGGGACACCTGCCAAGTGCAGCACGAAAGGGGCAGCAGCTTGAGTAGCTCTGCATAGAATACTGGGGTGTCTCTGAAGGAAAGCAACTCACTTGGGACTAGAAATAACACCAGAAAAAAGCCACAGATACTGAAAATGCCCAGGGGAGGTGAGAGGGAAGAAGAGGAAAAAGCAGAAGGAATGAGAGAGGACAACTAAGGGTGACAGGAATGAAAGAAGGAAATCAGGTGGCAAACAACAGCAACGAAAGAAAGAAAAAGCAAATGAGAGAGCAGATGACTGAGAGAACAAATTGAGGAAGAAGGGAAGGAAATTAACAAATAATTAAGAACAAATGAATGAGAGAACTGAGACAGAGTGATGAAGATGCAATGCAACAAAGTGAAGGAGCCGGCATCCCTCCTCCCTGCCCCAGCCAACAGTTACCATGCTTGTAACTGGAGTGCCAGCCATCAGGGTTTGCATGGAGCCTAGCAGCTCCTCGCTTGCCTTCGTGAGCCCCCTCAGATACCAGCTTCAGCAGCAGCCAAGGGGTCTGGCCACCTGTGGGACAACACCCCCTGGCACCTTCTCCAGCCACGGGATGGGACATATCCATCCTCAGCATCTCCCCAGCCACAGTGAATGTGCCAGGGTTAGCAAAACGCCTGGCATGCCCCTGGCCTTCTGCCACAGACCCTCACATTCCATTTCCCTTTATCATTCACTCTGCCTGGAAATCCCTTTTCACTTTCCAGCTGCATATGGGTAGCAAAGCTCCTGTGCCACCCTGAGCTGTGTTACCACCATGCAATTGCCAAACCAACTGAGACAAAAGGGGAAGGGGGGGCCTGAGTACAGAGCTACAGTCCTTGCCAACATTTTACTAAGCTCTGCCACAGAGCAGACGGTGGCTGGATATGGTGCCAACTTACTACAAGAGTGGATTTTTAACATTCCTCTCCTCCAGGAGTCACTCAAGGCAGCCAGGGAGCCTCAAGTAGAGAGATGTGACGACAACAATGGCAGCTTGAGGTCTGCTCTCTTAGAAACTCTGTCATGGGACAGCGTGACAGCAAGTACCATCTTCTGGAGCATATCTGCACAGGTGAGAGGAGTCCAGACAAGACTGGCTGCCTGCACTGCCCAGTTATGGGCTCTGAGCTAAGTCTAGGACAGTAGCTCACAAGACTCGTGAAGTGCTCAGGACATACAAGAAAAGCCAACAAAGTCATAAAAGCAGAGTCGTAACAGCCCGAGAACACTGAAGTTCCCCAAAGGCCAGAAGAGATGGGAGGGGAGGAGCAGAGATGCTCCCTTTGCTTGCTCCCAGTGACATCTGGACCCTGCACCACGGTGGAAGGTCCATCCTGCTTCCCTAACCATATGCCACCACAAAGGTGTGACTTACAGTTCCCTTGCTAAGCACTGCTGTCTCTTTCCAGCTGTGCCACCTGTGCCACCTCCTTTGTTCATGCAAGAACCTGTGGGATTCATGCACCCTCCTGCAAATGCAGGAGTTTAAAGAAGTGCCAAGTCAGTTTCTGGTCCTTCATTCTGCAAGACACAACAGTGGTTGATACTGCTGATCAGACCTGGCATGGAGCCACTTGCAAGGACAGTGTGCCATGTTCTGATCCACCTGGCACAGTGCCACAGGCAGAGGGACTCAGATGCCCTGTGACAACATGCCATGCATGGGCAGGGGGGGATTCAGATGCCCCCTGGCACCATGCCAAACTGGGGGGAGCTTTGGATGCCCCCTCTGGCATGATGCCGAGTGCCAAGGGATTCTCCCTATGGCACTCTGCCAGCAGGAACAGGGACCCTGGAGCCTGGGTCCAAGCTCAGGGAAGTTGTGGGATGGAGGACTGGATGTCTTCTGTTCCTGTGCCAGCTCTGCACAGTGGAGGTGTCTGCATTTCACTAACGTAGGAAGCAGGCTGATGAGTCTTGGTGACAAGGATCCCTGAGAGCTCCCTGCTCAGGGCTCCTCTGGAGCGGGGCTGCCCTGCCACTCAGAGCACCCCTTGGCAGGCTGCCTCACCAGTGATTGACTGGGGAAAGTTGCTATGACAACTCTGGTTTGAAAAAAACCTCAGTAGTTGCCAACTATTTGTGTTGTTGTTTTACAACTGTGGCCAGTGTCACATGAGCAGGAGCCGGCTGGGGGCCTGGGGACACAAAAGCAAATGGCTTTTTAATGGAGTGTCCTGCCAGCGCTTGAAGACTCAATAAAGAGGAGCTGGCGAGACCCCTTCATGCGGAAGGCCCCGTGCACAGGGCCAGGGCCTCTTTGTAGAGCCGCAGCCAGGGTGGGAAAGTTTGAAGGAATCAGAAGAAAAGCCTCCTTCTGCAGCTCTGGGCTCACAGCAATGTCTCCCTGGGGATGGATCTATCCCCAGCTGGCCTGGATGTTTCAGTGGATCTCACTCCAGGCACTTGTCTCACCCAGAGCTGGTGCTGCCTAGCAGAGCAGGATGGCAGCATCTGAGGAGGATGCAGGAAGGTGTGGGAGGAGACACAAAAGAGTTTTCCGCTTTGGAGCAAGAGGAAGACAAAGAGCTGGAAGGGAAAAAATGGAGAAGTAAGAGGTAAGAAGAGCATATTCCCACACCTCCCGGGAGCTGTACCTGCTGACAGCCAGACTCTGACTGAGGCTGTGCCAAATCCAGAAGATACAGGGACCTCCAAAGCCAGCAGGTTTGAACTCGGAAGCAGATGCCCCTCTCAATTGGAAAAGCCTAGGAGCAGTTTCAGGGGGCAAGCTGGCAGCATTAAGAACCAGCAGCAAAGACCAAAAGACATGTTCAGAAGCATAGGGCACTCGGGGGGTACAGAAAGCCCTGAATTTAAAAGTAAGGGGAAGGACACACCAGGGGCATGGGGGCTCGAAGAATACCCTTCCCAACCCCATGCAATTCTCTCTCTCTTCGACTCCAGGGCCTTTTCTTACAGAAGCTATAATTATATTACAGAGTTCCTGTGTAAGCCACTGAGCTTTATTAATTAATCCTGCTTGGTCTCACCCCAGCCAGAGCCTTGGCCTCGTGCAGAGATGTGGAATTTTCCAGGAAAACTTGAAAATTGTCATCAAGGAGAAAAAAATGTTTACACTCAGCCTTTTAAGTGTAAGATAGAGAAAGGGCTCATTTCTCTGATTCAGCTGTAAGGTCGGAAGAGGCACTGAACACACAGTACAGATCTGGGATGTCCCTGACGAGAGCTATCCAGAATTAACATGGCATTTTCCCAGAGAACACCCTGAACATGGAAATTTGGTTAGGGGATTCTTAACTGAAACTTCAATATGGAAAAAGAGGGGCTTAAAAGCACACCTAGCTTTTAAATCCCTCTGAGCTCTCAATTAAGCTTTCTCAGTCCAGACTTCAACCCTTGGAGCCAGGAACAGAGGCAAGGGGGGCCCCATTAGCTTTTGGATAGTCTGAAACAAGCTGATTCCTCAAATGACATGGAAGCAGACATCAAACAAGGCAGCAGTCACCAGGCAGAGATGGAAGCAGCTGAAATGCAACCTCTCTAAAGGGGTTTTGTGTAGGGATATGAGACTCTCTTTGAATCCCTGGAGAACTCCATAGATTATAAAATAAAAAATGTTACCTAATGTCATGGCATATAATGGGGAACTAATGCCATCAGACTGACTCACCTTTCCCAACTCTCATCAGGACACAACAGAGAGGAGGGAACAATACTGCCTGCTGCCTGTGCCTCTCACTCCTTTCCCAGGCATTTGTACTTGGAGAAGGTACCTGCCTGCCAAGAAGCTGGTCTTGGAGTACAGGCATAGACACTCCTCACCCTGTTATAAGCTACAGCTGCACAACAAGAGACCAGAATCTTGTTACAAGGATCACACAGAAAAGTTTGACTTCAAAAGGCAGTTTTACTTTTTTCTGCAGTGGCCAGGATGAATAAAAAGCTCACCTGATGAAAGCATTTTACTTCAGAGCTCAGGGAATCACCGTCCTTCCTTCTTCATACTGGAAAGTCCCTGCGCACCAAAGATTTAGCACCTCACCATGCTCTGCTCATGGAAGGGTTGTGCATATCCCTGTGCTTTCACTGAACCCTTCAGAAATACATTTAAAGATGCCCACCTACACTTCTGCACATACAGCAGTGGCACTTGGGCATTATACCTGCACACAGGCACATCCTCCTACCTGCTCATGACTCCTATCAATCATGCTGGTGAAATAATAACTTAAGAAACGGCACCAAAGCAGCAAAACACAAACAAACTCTCAAATGGAGATGTCCCTCCTTAGCACACGCTACCCACCCACAGTGGCTGGAATCTTGAGCATGTCTAGTTCTGTCCCAGCTTAATCTCTTGCCCTAAATTAGGTAAACTCACTCCATCCAGGAGCCAATGGCTTCTATTTCCATCCTGAAAAAGTAAAGGTGAGTCAGTGATCAACAAAATAAATTAAAACAGAGAAAAAGGCAGTAATTGGTGAGCACCTGCCTGCAAGGAATGGGAAAAATATCCCCCTCAAAAAAAAAATCCTCTAAGAAAACAAAATGCACCAACATCTTTTTATTTTGTTTTTTTCGGTAATTATACTAAAGATGAAAAACTCATAATAAACATCTCCCAGTCCCCACCTGCTAACAGTAATTATAATAGACTCAACAATAAATGGTAAAGCAGAGCAGTGCTGCATCTCGGGAATTCTCTAGGGTATGTGGATTAGCTCGGAAAGCCTGAATGATTAAAATACACTAATTAAAATTTTGTGTTCCTTGGTAACTCGTCTGCCTGGGCCCCTGGTGTTGGCAAAATGGGAATTAACGTGACAAAAGCAACACAGAGGGTTTTTGTTTTAAATAAAGAAGCGGGGGGGAGATCTATATAAACAAGTTCTCTCTGCACACACACACACACACACACACACACACAAATTCAGAGGGACACAAACTTAGGGAAGGACTGAGCTGTGTTGCTGCTGTTTAGGACCAAAGCGGCAGTGAAAGCCTTCCCTCATTGCCTAGTTTGTCCCCAAACCATGAAGGAGGAAAGCCTGGGAGAGGGGAAGGGAGAAGATAGAAAGCGCTGGCTTAAGACAAACAGGGTCATGCGTGACCAGGAGCCCGGCTCTTTTAAAACAATTAGAAAAATAAACACATGGAGAGGTGGAGAGGCTCACACAGGGAAACCCCAGCACAGGACACTCTTCCGCTCCGTCTCCCTCACACACATTCCTCCATGGTCTTGTCTGCCCTGCTCTTTACCAAAGAAAACAGGACTTTGGGATAACACACGAGAGCTTCTACCCCACTGCAGATACACAAAAGAAATTGAACACTTTTGGGTTGCCCTTAGCAACCTAATTGCATCAGTACATTGCACACAGGAGCCAAAGTAACTGAATTTTGATGAAAAGACGGCGGTAATTTACGGCATCACAAAATTAGTTGTCATAGCGACGGGTTAATTACATCTCAAATTAACAATGCAAGTGTGGTGAAATTAAATATAAATCATATTTTCTGCATAAATTATAGGGGTTGATTAGACCGGGGCTCAGGGAGAGGGAAAGGTTGAGCCGCCATGGGCCTACGCAGCTTTCTGAGCCGACGAGAGAGTCTCCTGGAAACACCGTGAGGAAGACAGAGTAGGGGGGGAATAAGAAAGTGTCAAAGAAAAAAACCGCACTGCCTTGATGCTCATCTTCTGTGGGGTTTTCTTTGGCTTTTTAATTGTCACCTGAACTCTCCCTTAGTTTCCCCTCGTGGCTTCTGGAGGAAGTGGGGAAAGGAGCCAGGCCCATGCAGCATGAGGAGCTGCAGCTCCAGCCCACCCCAGCACTGCGGCTTGGAGCTGGGGGAAACTGAGTGGTGCGTGGGCTGCCTGCTGCCTGCCCTCAACACATCCCTGCCCTCTCCAGGGGACAAATGAGGGGCTGGCTCTCACCAGCACTGCTTGGGATCTTTGTGCCCAGTGAAGAAGCCTTGAGGCCAGCCCTGCCCCCTTGGTGCAGGTCACCACATGCCATCTTACACCTCTGGAGTCGCACTGCAGCTGCTCGAGCTCTTAACACATCCCTAACCTCTAATTTCTTGCCTGGTTTACAGCAACAACATGAAATGCGGTCTGCCAAACTGAGGAAATCCATTCCTGGCAGAGTTTCTGCCTGGAGGAGTGGCACAGCCTGACCTGACACTGGACAGGCAGAAGAAGGCAATCTCTGATGCGTTCTCACTTGCAGTTTCTGTTTGGAGAACATCCTGAAAAGCAGGTCAAACCAAGTGCTGAAATCAGGGGCTAAAGGGAGTAAGAGAAAGCATGTGATATTGCTAAGAAATAACAGCAGGTAAAGGAGAGCTCTAGTGCCCAGCTGCAGTTCAGACATCCCAAAACAGCAGAGCAAAGCCCCCTCGTGCCTGGACACTGGTCCCATGCCCTGCCAGTACGGTGCAGGTGGGAGGGAACAGCTCTACTGGGGGGCAGTGGGATGGGTATGGCAGAGACTGCAAGAAAGCTGGGAGTCAGTCACCAGCTGCACCACCACGGAGCTGTGTGGCTGCTCTATTAAACTCTTGATGACCCTTGGCAAGTGTGGAGCATTGCCACTCACCGTGGGACCCAGCTAACAACAAACAGCAGCTACAGAAAGAGTAGCTAAAAATACCCACTCTGTCCATGCCCCGTGAGGCCCGGCAGCCCTGGGAGCTGGGTGCCTGCAGGAGGTCCAGCCACTCCTTCCACAGATGGTCTCCTCTTGGCTTCCAGGGGCTCACAGGCAGTAGTAACAGTCCATTGCAGGGAGCATGCAACAATCTTGCTGCCTGGCTGCCAACCAGCTTTGCCCCAAGCAGGGGATGATGTTCAAAAGCTAAACATTACTCTTGGGCCCTGGCTTCTGCTTTCAGGCTGGGTGATGAGGAGTACCTTTGTACAGGGCCCCAGTGCTGTGCCCAGCCAGCCCCCGGCAGCTGCAGCACAGCACTGGGGAGGAGAGGGGATGTGCTAAGTGTCCACTCCAGGAGAGAGGGGACATACTTGTCAGGAAAGGACACAAGGGAGTCATACCCTCCAAGCATAGTCCTTTGCTTTCTGCTTCTGTGAGCAGAGTGAGGAAAAGATTAAGAGAAAGTTTGCAAAAGGCAAACAAAATATACTTGCAGCACAGGCAGATGAGGATTAACACTGGGAGGAGCCAGGTGAGCTGCTCTCCCAGCTCCATGAGCCAACAAAGCCTCCCACAGCCCTGCAGGACTTGCTGTGGTCCCCAACACAAAGGGAGATTCCCATGTTTAACTCCTCAGACATCTACTGTCCCTGAAGAAAATGCACCCAGGAACCTTTCTCACTGTGCCACTCTTGCAGAATCCAGTGACAAAGCTCCCACAGGCTACTCTCAGCCCAAAACCTCATGCTGCAGGTTTGTTTGCCCATCCCAGTCCCACTCACTTTGCCTGTAACAACCCTCCTGGAGCCACCACCAGAGGAGCGACTGGAGGTATAAGGCTCTTGGGTGACCTCCTTAAATTAACAGTTCCCTTCCACTTTAAAAATGTTTTTCACTTAGCCTCCACCTGCCCCGACTTCTTTGCCTTTACACAGGCCACGTGCTTGTGGTGTAACACCACTCTGCCACCTCCCAAGTGCCCTCTCGGTTTCCAGCTCCTCACCTGCATGCTGCCTTCCCTTCTGCCCACAACAGCTCGCAGGCAGCCCTCAGACAAAATACTGAGATCCTCACAAAAACCTGCCACATTTCATCCAGGCCTGTGTGAGGAATTTCTCATGTAGGGGAATTTGGGGTTTGGTTTTTTTTCTAGAAGGGAAGGAGGGAGAGCATATGAAAGAAAGGAAGGAAAAAGCCTAAAAGTAAAAAGCCCCTCTGGTTCTGGCAGCCGGCATGATCGATGGTGGTGGATTTGCATGTACATTTCATTAATTTTTCAGCATGCATTTTATTTATCTATGCGCCATACATCTGCTGAAGTTTATATACTTGATAATATATAAATATAGACACACAGCAATCAATACGACATCCGCTTCGCAGAAGCTTCCATTAGGCACCCACCACCCCCCTCCCTGCTCTTTCCCTTCCTCATTTCCACAACCTGCTGCCTGGGCACCTTGTGCTGTTCAATCGGTTTCCGATTTTCATTAGCGGTGGAGCACCAGCTCCCCCGGCCCCCAGCCCTTCCTGTGCCAACCCCATTCACATCCATGCGGGCTAGGGAACTGCACCCACGGCCAGCAGGCACCTGCTCTGTCGTGGGGAGCTTCTCCTGCTCACCCTCCCCTTACTCCTGAGCCTCAAGTGCTGGGATGCTGGGGCTGCCTCGAGCCTAAGGGTCACCTCAGAGTGCTCACAGTCATCCCCATCCTTCCAGCTGTTGGGTGGGATTGTCTCAGCAGGAGATGGGAGCAGCAGTGGGGACAGCACAGAACCTCGCCTGGGTCATAGACACTCCTGGGTACTTTCCCACTGACTTATCGTTCCCTTTCCCAGCTGAGCCAAAGCCAAGGCCTGAATGCCAGCACTGGGCACCAGGACGGACCAAATACCCTTGATCCTTTGGCTGTTCATTTCCCCCACTCCAGTTTAACCCCATCACCCCACTATCTTCACTGTGTTGCACGCGATACATATGCGTACGTGGGTGGGAGACAGGGCGAGCACATCCAGACAATTCCCAGGAGGGAAGCTCTCCAAGGAGAAGAGCTCTGCCCCCAGAGCCCTCTGAGCCAACAAGGGTGCCCTGGCATGCTGCTGCTCAGCCGAATTACCTCCTGCGACACAGCCTAGAAGCTTATTAAGTGGCTTTGTAGCCAGGATCAAACCACAGCTGCTAAGAACAGCCTGGGTCAGTGTAAACTGCGGCCTGAATTCCCATTTTTGTCTTGGTTGACTGTCTTAATTTCTCCTGAAAGAGAATTTGGGAATTTGATGTGAACATTCAATCTGTCCCCACTGTATCTCTGTCGGGAAAAATTCTTCTACACTCAATTTCTGCCCTGTCACACGCCTTGGGCCCATCACTCCTCATGGAATGTTTCTAGTCCTCCTTTCCACCGCAGTTTTCAACTCTATAGGAAGGAGTCCTTCTCATTATTGATTTATCTGTCTTTATAACAGCCTTTATCTCAAACTGGCTGCTCCATCTATAGCACAGCTTACAAACATTTGCAGTCTGGAACAAAACATTGGGAGCCACTCAAACTACTTTTTGTAACAGCCAGGCAGCACATCATGTAAGACAAAAACTGTAGTGTGGAAGTGCCTTGCATCACAAGGAAACACAACTGGGAAATTTATTTTAAAAGAGTAATTGTTCCTATTATTATTATAACTGACTACAAGCAAATCAGTGCAAAGCCTGAGGAAGTTTATAAAAGCTTTCTGCTTGACTTAGGCTGAGAAAAGAGATCTTTCCACCGGAAAGAATGTATGGGAAGGTGTGTGAAAGCAGAGCAAAGAAATTAAAGCCCAAGTGCCAAATTTCCAGGGAACAGTTCTGAATCATGAGTGCATCTTTCCTGTCTGACTAAGGAGCCACACCATCTCTTTAACAAGCCACCGGACGTGCATGGCCCAAGCCTTCACTCTCCCAAACAGCAGCCTGGCACACTGCTCTCCTCAAGCAGGAGGTCACTGGTCCACATGAAGATACAAGTGGAGGGTTTGGCAGTAGGGGCAGCTGCCTCACCACAGCCTGTCCTTGGCACTTGGAGATGGCCACAGGCACCCAAACCTCAACTTCTCCACCACGAACTCCTTGCTTGTGTCCCAATAGACTCACTTCCTGGCTGCCTCCCACTCCACACGGCAAACACCATTCAGCTACTGGTCAAGAGGAGGTTTGCAAAGGGGAGAAAGACTGAAAATAAATAAAAGGAGGCCTGTGCCTTTAAAAGAATTTTCATTTATAGGCTCTTCTCCTCTTCCACCATTTCAGTGATCTATATGCAAATATGCTAATGAATGCAAATTAAGACACCACTTTTAGTCCCAATTTAATAGAAAGCATTAAAATACCTTTTTTTTTTTCCCCAAAAAAACTCCATATGCATGAAGGAAAGGCTTTTTAAAATTTATTTTATTTATTTTTTTTATTTTTTAACTTTTTGTTTAAGTCACATCCAGCAGCAAATACACCATCGAAGTGCTGGAGACAAGGAGGGGAAATCTGACTGACATTTCCAGGTGCCAATTACTACGATCTTGTTCTTCTGGGAAGACTGTGAATTAATTTCTTCTATTTTTTAAAAGAAGCTATTAAAACTGATGGTTCAGCTACGCTGTTCTCACTCTGAGTCTCCCCCACACCTCACTATAAGCCCAGCGTGGAAGGAAGCCCATCACATCCATAAAGATGTTATACTGTGTGTTAGGTTACACTCACTTTTTGGAAGGCCAGGTGTGGAAAAAAAACCACACATCATCCTAGGAGCAATGCACACACATCCTGGCTCTGTGGAAGGCAGCCATCCTGACCGTGAGCTGTAACTAAACCCTGGTATTTAGAGGGGCTGTGATAGCACTAAAAACTGACACAATTGCCACAGGATCTCCCAGCCTCACATTCCCAGAGGAGTCTCTACCCCAACATCAGCCTTTCTAGCCTGTTCAAAATCTGCTTAGCTTATTTCAGTGAACAAAACCCCCCAAAACAAAATAGATGCAATGCCAGATTATGTTAGCAATGCTGTGAAACTCTACAGGGAAATAAACCGTGACTCGTTTTTTGAAGTATTTTAAATACAAATCTTTCCACTAAAGCAAAATCACAGTTTTTTACCAAAACCTTTTGTGATGAAAAATGTTAATGAACAGCCAAACTTCACAAATCCAAAGTAATTCTGTATAGTTAGTTGTTCTTGTACAGAAGGAAACACCATTTTCCTTTGAGTATTTAATTTGGTTATTTTCTAAATGAAAACTTTCTACTTTTATCACCTTGTCACCTACCACTGTAATTTCATTTTATTTTAAAATCTAACACTCAAAATTGTGTAAAATCTGAATGGTTGCCTTCATTTAACTCAAAGCAACTTTACACATATTTATACATACATTTTAATTGAGAAGCAGGAAATTACTCTTCACCCAGCCGTACCTGCTGCACGGCCCCTTGCCCCAGCACTGCACACCCAGTGCCACAAGGCCTAAGCAGAGAACAAAAGCAGACAGACTCCACTCTGCTGACTGGGGTTTATCTGTGGTAATTTTACCTCCTCCACAAGGCAATGGGCCAGACTCCTTTTGCAGCAACACTCAAGTAAATCAAGATCAAAGCCTCCCCCCAGGAAAATGGTACTGCTACTTAGGGATTTACACAGCTTGGCCATGGATGAGAATCCCATCCCTGCAGAGAGAGCCTACCCTACATCTCCTTGCTGAACGCCCTTCAAAATGCCTAGAGCACGGCACCTCCAAGTGAAAACTGTGTTAACAATGATCAATAGGCAGAACAGGCAACTTGCTGCATGACAACACTTCTTCCTGGATGAGACCAGGGAAAATCATTCTGTCAGCTTCAGCAGTCCCTGTGCCAGCTGAATGCCTGTGCTATCGTCAGGGACCCTGCTGCCAGCTCTGCTCCCGTGCCAAGGTGGCCACTCACTTGGTGGCACAAGTAGAAGGGATTTCTGTATCTAAGAGCAACAAGATGACCAGGGACCCCCTGGCTCCAGGAGCCAGAGCGGAGCAGCTGACAATCTGCCTCGTGTGGGGCCAGATGCAGCGGTGCCGGACACACCTGGTGCTGGGGCTGCCAATCCTCGGCCCATCTCTGGCTCTCTGCCCACCTTTGGTGTTTGCCCAGGGCCTCTGGCTGCCCTTGGCAAGGGGCTTTTTGACTGGGGTCTGCCCCAGAGCTGTCACCCAGCCCCTGTGGCTCAGCCTGGGTGACGGATGCGGCTGCTTTGCTCAGGGACAGCAATCACCCTCTTGCTGCATTTCTCCTCCCCACAAAGTGCACTGCAGGTAACATGAATGCACAAAGTGCATAAATAGGCTCCTCTGACATGATTGGACACATCTCTCAATGTTTATGGCAGAGAACAGATATTTAGATATTTACAGGGAATATCTTTTGTCGGTGCCAAACCCTATGTTTTACTGTCAGAAAAAACAAACACAAGGACCGAAACTTGCCTTCAAATGGAAATCGGCACAGGAGAAAGTGATTTCCCCATCAAACCAGTTTCATTAGATCTAAATATCTAATTATTTGTACCAAGTGTTGGGTTACCAAATATTTTACATACAACTTTTAGATCATGTGTAGGAGTCTTTTTAAAAAAAGACCTATGTATCTACATATATATGATGAACCTGATTTGAATGCCATCTGAAATATTTTTCCTTTTTCTGATTTTTCCTGTTTTTTTAAAAGAAAGATTAAAAAAAAGAAAAATTCTCCCTCAGTTAGTAGGAATTTCCCTGGCCCTGAACACCTCCCACTCCAGTAATGTTACTAATGAGACATTTGCACCACTGAATATTCCAGCAGGCTATTTTCCTTGATCGCTTTTCTAACATCTTTTCAGTGTTGTTCTTGTAATTTTGTAAATGCACAGTCATGAAAAACACATTCCAAACACACTCAAGACTCACCAAAGCCCATCCCTCCAAAGACCAGAATTAATGAAATTAGCAAACATCACAAACACTACATACAAAACTCGTATCTAATACAAAGAGTGTCTATCCTAAAACACATAAAATCCTTATGACTCAAGCCCAAACTCCTCCACTAGCCTCACATAAGGAAAAACATACACAAATCTACATACATTCTATCTACACACTATAGAGTTAGTGCCCACACAACAAACACTAAGCCAAAATAAAAGCGCACACAAACAGCTTGATAAACACACACATCTCGTTCATACATACATTACCTACCCAAACCACAAAAAAGAGCCTAAATATAAACTCCTCCCCAACAATACACAAACATCCCCCAAGAACACACCACGCACACCCAACGCCTGCCAAGTATACACAAATACACACAGCAAATACCTGCTTCAAAACATACAACTCATCAGAGGCAGCCCACTAACTACAGAAAAAAGGAGCTCAACGTGTATATTTAAAGGTTCAACACCTTATGTCAGCTTTTCCCTTCTAAGGAGCAGGGAAAATGAGACAGACAGACAGAGGAGAAGGAGAGAGTGGGCAGGAGGCGATAGGGAGGAGGAAAATGGAAGCTGCCTTGTGGGGAAGGATATGGATCAGGCTGTCATCTGGAGACTCATCTTCATCCAGAATTAATGCCCTAAAGTTCTCTGGTTTTACTCTAAATGGTTTTAAAGAGGCAGCAAAAGCTGCGCCCTGGCTGCCAGGCACATGGGTACCCCAGCTGGCTCAAGCACTTGGGAACAGAAAAGGCAGCAGGTCCAGCATTTTGGGGCTAAGCTGGACAACCTGAGCACACACTGGAGAACCTAAGCTGGAAGGAGGGATGTTATTTTTAAGACTTCTACAACATGTTCTAAAACCTCACTCAGAGTGCTCAACAGGGAGCAGGATGAGAGGGAAGTGTAAACTTAAACTACTGCCAGCAGCTCAGTCCTAGAGCTTTGGGAGAGGATCAGCAGTGGGATCCCTGCCCTGACCCACGGGAAGGCACTGGCTATGCACAGAGCAGCTGGAGACAGCTGCAGAACACTGCGGGGAGGGCTGGCACAGCAGGTCCCCGTCCTGCTCAGCTCTGCCATGGAGCAGGGATCAGACAGGAAGTCTCTGAGGCACTGGAGTGAGCAGGCAGAGAGGAAGAAGCTGTGGGGAGAGCAAAATCTGTCACCACTTTGGAGGGGCACACAGTGGCAGCCCGAGTCTGGCAGAAAGGCCGACGGCACTACGGGCTATTGTTGGGAGTTGCCTTGGGAATGACTCCTGGGGCCAGCCAGGGGAGGCCTCACATGGACACAGGGAAAAGCAACCCTCACATACCCTGTGCCCCTCAAACCACACACTGTCCTCAGGACAGAGCTCGAGGAATGGTATGAGCTGCACACTGACCCCCCTTACCACCTCCCTCAAGGGAATCAATACATCCTTACCTCCAACTCCCATATCCCAGGGGGATGCTATGGTTGGGGCGGGGGAGGAAGAACTGAGAGCAAACAACAGCAACAGGAACAGAGTTGAGCCATTTCAATTATTCATATGCCAGATGGATTCTTTTCCTGCCCTTTTTTTTCCCTCTTTTGCTACAAAAATAAATAAATAAAAAAAAAAAGCAGGGGGAGAGCACTGATGTTTGGGGAGTGATGTGAGGAAAACATATTTTCCCCAAAACAGAGTGCAGAAAAGAGAGGGGAAAGCCCCAGCAAACCCATCTCTGTGTGAGGAGACCACAGGGAGTGCAAATTTCCACTCATGGGGGAACTCAGAAATGAATGATCTATTATTTTATATGCATAGAGCGAAAGAGAAGGAGAAAGTGCACCAAAAAAGTAGTAGAGAGAGTGAGGGATGGTGACACAGAGAGAAAAGGACAAGGAATGAAAGAGAGACAGCAGAGAGAAGGAGGGGGGCAGGCAGAAGAGGGCTTTGACCTTCTGTGAAGGATATAAAAAATCCAGCAGCCTCAGGGGACACCCAACTATCTANCAGGGTGAAAGTGCCTGGTGCAGCATGCTGCAGGCACATGGCTCTGTGTGTGTGTGTGTGTGCACAGACAGGATGCATGGGAGAGGATGGATGAACGGATGAATGGACGGACGGACAGACGGACGGATGGATGGATGGATTGATGGGAAGCACAGGGGCACACGCCCCCACAGCCTGGCTGGTGCCAAGGGGAGCATGCACGGCAGTGCCGGCACAGCCGCCAGCACTGGCATGTGTGTGCAGGTGCTGCAGGTGCGCTCCCCCAGCAAGCCAAAGCTCGTGCATGCCTGCCTGGCGTGGGCACACTCACCACAGGGAATGGGCTGGGGGGGCGAGGGAGGGTGAAACCAGCCTGAGGATGGGGCGGTACTTTGGTGCTGACACTCTTTATTGAAAGGGACAGCTGCCTACACCACCGCACAACAGTAAAGGAAATGGCTCTCGGGGAAAACAACAGCAACAAAAAAGTGCCAATCCTCAAAACAACAAATACATCCAATACTTGTTATCCTGGCAGGGCCTAACAGGGCTACAGGGCTCTAAACAGGTGGGCAAAGAGTTTGCAAGACGAGTGGGAGAAGGCCGCCTTTTCACCGCATGGCAGGGGGTGATGGAGGAGCTGGTGCAGAACGAGGTACATGATGTGCTTTCAGCTGTGCCAAGACAGTTTGCAAAGAGCTCATGGTAAAAAAGATCTGGCCTTTTGGGACAGGAGGCCGATGCCTCCAGTTGAGTGTGCAGGTTTATGACCTTGCTCATCCAAAGTGGAATCTCTGGAAGGTGAGGACAGGTACCAGGTCTAAGAGCAGAGCATAGGCTCTCAGATAACATAGAGGCACTGCAAGGTCCCACTGCAGGTGAGTTCTGAGCCAGGTGATTCATGGCATGGTTCTGAGCCAGGCTGGCATGTGGGCAGCCTCCCACTTCCCATGGACCACAACGGGACCCTAGGAGCCCATGGCCCTTCTCAATATGAGGAAAGGGGACAGACGGGCTGGGTAAAAGGGCTTAGGCGCCAGGCAAGGAGGGAACTGAGCCCACAAAAACCCTGAGACACCAGAGAAGAACAGGCACAGCTGCTTGCAGACAGGCTGGTCTTGCAGTTCAGGTTCTTCCCAGCCCATTGGGACTATGTCATGGGAAAACCTCTAAACAGAGGGAAGCCTCTACAACTAGGAACAAGCAGGGTTCCTGGCCCACTGAAGATGGGACAAAAGACTCCTGGCTCCTCCTTTTCTCTGCAGAACCGGGGGCTTGGTGAGAATGAAGGTGGAGAAGAAAGCACAGAGGCAGGGGACAGCATTGGGAAGAATTATCAGTGATGGAAGAGAAGGTGGCACTGAGCCATGGATGGGATTGGAAAGGGCATGGATTCACAGGGCTATGGAGAAATTTTAAACCAAGACATGGGCCCCAGCTCAATCAAAACTTTGTTCAGTAAAAAAGTTAATTGCTGAGGAACCAAATAAAAGAAACCCCACAGGCTGAAAACTGCTCAGAGTCTTTAATTAGCCAAAAAAATGAAAGTGGTTACAGGAAAATGAGAGTGTAAGAGGGGATCCCAAGAGAGAACTTATGCTACTCCCCCTTCTCTCCTTCATCACCAAACAGCCCAGTGTAGGGCCATGGTAGCAGCCTCTTTGATAGCAGATTTGGGAAAAGCATTTGAGGTTGCTTTCTTTTGACTGTCCAGGAGATGAGACTCCCAGCCAGTCAAACTCTGATTTGAACCACACATCTAGTAAGCCCAGGGGTTCCAGAGCCTTCTGTTCAACCCTGCACCAGTGCCTGCCAGAAAGGCAGGGAATGCCCTCCCCTATTTGCATTGGGACAGCTGGTTCTCTGGCCCCTTTAGGGCCAAGTAAAATCAATTACCCCTACGGCATAACTCAAAAAAANAAAAAAAAAAAAAAAAAAAAAAAAAAAAAAAAAAAAAAAAAAAAAAAAGGCAAAAAAAGCAGCTACAGGTTGGAAATAAAGGATCATCCATACAAATTGACCCATTTCTTCTAAATTTCACCAAAACTTCACATTTCTTCCTAATCCCTATACAGGCTGGCAACTGCCTGAACAGTCACATGGAATTCCAAGTGCCCAGTAACTTGCCAGCCATTTCTTCTACTGCTTTAAGAAGAAGGCAAAGTGAAGATGAGAGAAGGAGTGACTGAGTGGTTTACCTCTTCTGCTACCCCCACACACAGTTCACACCTTCCCCCTTAATTCCTGCCCAAGGCAACTGGACTGGGCTTGGCATCTCACCCACACAATTCTCCTCACTCTACCTTCTGCAAAAGGCTCACAGTCTCTGCAGTGAAAGCTCTCCATTCCATACAGACAACACACAGGCTCACTCTATGCCTACATGGAACAAAAGAAGGACATAACCTGGAATCAGGGAGCAAAAGCCAACAATGCCAGTACACAACCTGTGAATGGCACTGGAATATGTGACCACCCCTGGGCACTGGTTATGGATCCTGCAGTCAGCCAAGCTAAGAGCCTTCCCAGAATAATGACTGCATGCATGAAAATAAATAAAAAGCAAAGAAAGACTCTCAAGAACAGCACACATGAGAAACACCTTATGGAGGAAGGATCCAGCCCATCCTGATTTCCAGGCTGATTCCACCCTGCTCCAGCCTACCCCCTCTCCTGGGGCCTATCTAGCTGGGAAATCACAGACAATCAGAGAGGCTGTTCCAGCCAATTTCCTTCAGGGAACCTGCAACTTCCTCCTGGGACTGTCCTCCTGCTGGCTTATTATTGCCTCACAGAAAAAAGTGAGGGCCACAATCTTTCCCAGAACTGGCTGTACCTCTGCTCTTCTCTCTGAGGCAGCACTGAGGGTCACAAATCTGACACACGGGGTTTGGACAGACGTAGTGAAGTGGAGGAGGGCTTGAGGAATGAGGCTGGTAACGGTAGGAAACAGGGTAAACACAGGCGTTATGCAAAGAGAGAGAAGGAGGGAGGTACTCCAGGAGGCTGTAAATTCATATTTGTAATTACTTCCTCATGTTTTTCAGCACTCCTCAGTCAAGTTTGATTAAAATTCCTTCCAAGGGAAGATGCTCCATAGAGAGAGCTGCAACGGAACAGGCAGCTTGTGGAGTTTGCAGAATTGCTGGGGTGGGCACTAATAGCAGTAGTTTGGGAGCTAGGTACGGATCAGCTTCCCCCTCAGCAGGGCTCCATGCCCTGTGGGAAGCCACCATTTGGACACAGAGCACCAGTTCACATCTGCCTGTTCTCATACTGTCAGTGTATGAAATAGGACATGGCTCCCTTAGCCCACAGACCTGATGTGAGACAGCTTCCACAACAACCTTCCAAAGTGGCAGAGAGTGTCCTCCCAGGAGCATGTAACAATTTCCTATGAAACATATGCCTCAGCAGGTGGGGGAAGCTTATGCTTCCTTCCACCCAAGAGTCCCTTACACAGGGGCTAGTCTCCATAGTGAAAAGCAGGGCTCAAGGTATCCTTGTTTGGTTATTCAGGGGAGAGAAAGCCCAAGATCTGGCAGGTGGCAGTAATTTGTGTGTAACAGAGATCCTTCCAAAAGATTGAAAAGAAAGCACAGTAACGGAGAAGGACTAAGGGAGAGGCCACTTTCGTCACCTTCAGCCCTAAGCAGCCTTGACACCATCCTTACTGGCACCAGATGTCACTGGGCAGAGGTGGTCTTCCCAATGGACAGGACAGTTTAATAAAGTTTCCTGAGAGATATTTCCAGGAATGGCTTCAGGGTGAAAAGCTCAAAAGCTCAGAAACCCTCCCCTTGCCAAGTCATAGTTACTAATTGTACAGGGCATTTCTGACCGATCCATCCCCCTTTCTGCTGGCTGTAGGGATCTCTATTGCCTACAGTTAAGCAGATCCCAGGTTCCTGTGTTCTCTCTGTGTCATCCATCCACAGCCAAGATGTTAATCCAGTGCTACAGCCAACTCCCACGCCATATCTCCCACTCTCTGAGTCCTTCCAAGCCCCTAGAAGAAAGGGTTTGAGTACAGTCAATTCTCCCTCCTGACCCTGACGCTGCTCTCCCAAGTTCTCAGCAGGAAGGGATGCCCTAGGATCAGAGCTGGAACCACTGAAGGCAAGCAGCATCAGGCACCTTTTATTTATCCTCAATGCTGTGGCAAGAGTGAGACAAAGAGATGCTGTTGGATATCATCCTCTGAGTTCCCTTTATGGCTCTGAGGAAATCATGATTATCTTGACGCCTGGCTTCTTTCCCTTCTCTTCCCCTCCCCACTCTGCTCTGAATATCCGAGTATCTTAGCGCTCATGTCAGCTATGGGACAGATCCTGCAACAATCAACTCAGTGGGAACAGGCAGTTTCTGATGAGCTTCCTCTCTCACATGCCTCTGCCAGGGCACATGCTTCACAGTTCAGCTAACCAGGAGACATGTGACCCATGATACTGCCCATGCTGGCATGCAAACGAATGATAAAACACCCTGTCTCATGTTCTGGTTCTGGTTGCTCTCCATCATATGGAAGACACAGGTCATGGAGGTGACTCCAGCCAGCTTTGCAATCTTTTTGTGCTCCCCATCCAACCTGTGCCTGGCCTGTGCCAGAAGGACCTAAGGATGAGGAGAGAAGGAAGCAGAAAGATGCCAGCTGCACCTCAAATCCTATATTCAGGACTACCACTGTTCTTAAAACTGAAGTGCAGAAAATTATGTTTGAGGCCAACTCAAACATGATCAGACTGGGGAAAGAGGGCTTGTTCTCCACGAAAAGCCCTTGTGTGTTGCCAGCTGAGAGGTCAGTATATCAGTCCAAAGCAGGGAGACCACAAAGTTACTGTCTACAACCTGCAAATGCTGTGGCCTAAGCCAGTAAGGTACATTCAGGCAGAACAACACAGATGAGCATGACTAACTCAAGAGCTGCCCAGTCTTTGGAAGCTGCATCGAGGCATGCCTATGCAGGCAGTATGGTACAGGAACATGCTCAGGACCTGATGCTGCCCTGCTGCCTCTAGAGATAACATGCCTGGGATGGAGGGTGCACATGCTGCTGAACACATACTGCATGTAGGGGTGCGGGAGGTCCTAAATGCCCTGGGAGCAGAGGAGTGTGTCTGGATCACAGAATCACTAGGTTGGAAGAGACCTTTAAGATCATTGAGTTGAACCCATGCCCTAACACCTCAACTAAACTAAACCATGGCACTGAGTGCCACACCCAGTCTCTTCTCAAACACATCCAGGGATGGTGACTCCACCACCTCCGCAGGCAGACGATTACAGTACTTTACCACTCTTTCAGTAAAAAACTTTTTCCTAATATCCAACCCATATTTCCTCTGGGGCAGCTTAAGTGAAACCCTTAAGACTGTTCTCTTGCTCTGTCAGTTGGTCCTGAAGAGAGAGAGCAACTCCCACTGGCTACAGCCACCTCTCAGGGAGTTGTAGAGAGTAGATAAGGTCACCCCTGAGTCTCCTTTTCTCTGGGCTAAACAATCCCAGCTCCCTCAGTTGGTTCCTCACAGGGTTTGTGTTCCAAACCGCCCCCCAGCCTCATTGCCTCCTCTGGATGCGCTCAAGCGTCTCAACGTCCTTCCCAAACTGAGGGGTCAGACCTGGACACAGGATGCAAAGGAGGAAGCAGTTTGTGTTGCATGGCAGGAGCATGATGAAGCAAGGCAAAGCCCTATATCTTGTTCTCCCCACTGGAAAAGTGCCCAAGAGATGTATGGAGAGGGGATCCTTGCTGAGAAACCTGGAGGTGGTTTGAGGGGGGTTAATTAATTTACTGTGGAAAGAGGGAGCAGGAAGAACAAGAAAAGAGCCTTTGTACTTAGGGTGGGACAGAAGCATAGGAAGTCATTTTGCAGAATAAGGACTTGGGGGCAAACAAAAAGAGAAAATAAAAATAATAAGCTGATTGACAAGCTTACAAGAAAAGCCACATTTTTAACATTCTTAATCCCTAGAATAAACACACAGGGAGGAATGAGGACAGGGCTGGCAGTCCTCAGACATCACTGGAAGAGACTGGGTCTGGTGCAAGCAAGAAATTTTATGCTGATGGCTGTTGTGGATGGTCTTGTTCAAGCTGGAACAGGTGTGTGAAAGAGTGTAGGGGAAACAGAAGAGAGGACAATAAAATCAAAGGCTGACACTCACTTGAATCTTCAGTCTCTGCTTTTTTTCTGTTTTATGCTTTCTATAGCACTGCTGTTTTAGCACCATCAAAATTACACTAGAAACGCAACCAAATGAGTCCCACACAACAATGGAAATACAACAGCACTTTGAGAAATCTCCATCTTTCCACCCCAGTCAGCTGCCTTAGGAAGAACCAAACTATATGACACTGTGTGCCCCCACCCTGAGTACCATCCTCCCCCTCAAAACATCCTTCAAATTTCTCCAGATTAGCAGGAGTTAAAAGGCTGGTTTTAGTGCTAGAGACGTATTTAGGAAGGGATTGAATCTATGCGTGGTATACCCCATTCCCTGTTTATTAATAAGCTATTTATCACTGGTGTTGCTTTTAATGCCGTTTTGGTTTAATGTTGTTAATGAAATATAAATACCCGCACTAATGATGTTGGTCAGGAGCAGTGTGGGCTACTGGCAGCTTTGCAGGAGAGAGGCCAAACCATGGCTGTGTATATGAGAGGCTGCAATGGTCTGATTGCCAGCCCAGCCCCCAGAAGAGCTCCCCCACACACTCCCACCATGAGACTGCCCAAGTACCGCAGGATGAGGGATGGGATGGGATGGGATGGGATGGTGCAGGCAGTAGATCTCCATACCACTCTGGCAGCCCAGGCCCAAGCTCGTGCCCCCCAGGAAGGTGTCCCACAGTCACAGTTCAGCTCCAGAATGGCACAGAACTGCTCCCTCTTCACCCTCTACCTTTTGAGATCACAAGAAGCCACCCGAGCTCAACATGTTTGTGTGGGGGACACTGCAAGCTGCAAGGTAGCTCTCTAGATGGAAATATGTTGAAGTAGTCAGATGAGTTTTGTTGGCTTAATGCAGTTGCCCCACTGGAAGAGCAATCTGCAGGCTCTGCACTATGCTCCCCGAGGGCAACATCCGCATGATCCCAACACCCCTTCAGCAAAGAGGCGCTCACAGTGACCACCTCAGGGCTGCTTGTGGCTCATGCCAGACTGGACACAGGGCCTTGGGCTGGCTCCAGGGCATGGGGTGGGGTGTGTGGTGGGGCCATGGTTCCATGGGGCAGAAGCAGCTCACCTGGCTCCTGGGACAGCCGGCCTCCACAGCCACTGCCTCACTCCCCAGGCCCGTGCTGGGTCTGCTGCAGGCTAGGTGGGGATGGAGGAAATAAAGGAGCCTCCCGCCCTTGCAAGAAACAATGCCAAAAGCCTGGCCTCTGGCAAGGACTCAGAGGTTTGCTCTGGCTCTGCAGAGAGGGCTCACACAGGCCCCTCTCCATTAGCTTGTGTCCAGCACCGTCATGGGGCAGGGATTACAAATCCCCCTAAGGCGGCTTTTGGAAATCCCATCTTGCATTACCATTTGCATTACAGCAGCCCCTAGAGAGAGCTGAGGCCTGGGCACAGTCTCAGAAAGAACTGTGGGCCAGGAGAGGTTTCAAGGCACCCGAAGGGACTGGAATGGAAAGACAAACCAGCTCTGGGCCTGGGCAGTGGAAGAGGCAGGGGAAATCCTGTACCCAAGGCCACTGCCCTGCCTGGCAGGAACAACAGCTCCTGAAATCAGAAGAGAATCTGAAATGGACCTTCACCACCAGGAAGTTCCAGACCTCTACAAGGCTCCAGAACAAACCAAGCACTTTCTTCAGGAGCAAACTTCAAACCTCACAATCACCTGAAGATTCAGTGAGGAGGCAAATTTGGAGAAAAAAAAGTATCACATTGTCTTGAGACAGCTTTCCCTATAGTAATTGTGTCTTGCTCCAAGTTAACCCTCTCCACTAATCCCATTTAAGAAGTAGGGAAACAAAAGTGTTCCCCCACAGAAAGCCTAATTGAATGGGACAACTAAGTGCAGAGGATGACCAAGCCCCCTTACCCACCGACCTCTCCCAGGCCAGGAGCACCACAGCCCCTGTGTTCTGTGATCAGAAGAGGCAGCCTCTGCCACAAAAGCCAAATCATCAACTGTTTGCATAAACTGCAAAAAGATGCATCTCTCTTCCCCCCAGTCCTCATCAACACCCCTTTTTCTTCTGCTTTGCAGTCTCTCTCTTCCTCTCTCCCAGGTAGCCAGCGCAGAGGAAGCTATAACTGGTCTGCACTGGGAACTCTCTTAGTGTCCCCTGCCAGAGGGAGTACCATTAATTTACACTGTTCCTTTAAGACGTTATCTTTTAATTTGGTGCTTCCCCCTTTCCCCTCTTCGACTAACTGATTTATTAGTTTACATCTCATAAATTGTAACCCCTCACCTCCCCCTTCACCCTCCCAGATGTCATAAATCCCCTTCAGGGCTCTGACACCCTTCTGCATGTGGTGCAACCCTCTGCCCCCCAAAGTCACCTCTGAGTCCCCAGGGAGCGTGGGGCTCATTTGCTGGGGGTTTGGTCTAGCTCGTCTCAGCAGCTAATCCCTTGGGTGGCTCCTGTCAGATTATTAATTAGCTAAAGCGGATCGGCCCTGGAACAACATGCGGTTGGACTTCAGATAAAACAGACGGCAGAGGCTTGGCATGTAGTTCTTTAAAGGGACTTTGCCCCCTTTTTTCTTTTGCCTTCTCTGGGAGTGGGGGAAAGGAGAGGAGGAGATGGACTGCTTCCACAGCTGCTCACAGCCCCCAGCAGTTTGTCACCCTGGTAACACTCCCAGGGTGCTCCACTGCTAGCGCAGACCCAGCGGTGCAGAGGACAGGAATGGCAGGTATCATCCCATCCTCGCCCAGTGGCAGCTACAACTTTTCCAGACATTAGAAAAGGTTTATGAACCTGTTCAGAGGCATGCAGCACTCAGCTGGGAGGGTCTCACTGCACCTCAGTGTAGCCTTGCTTCTGCTGTCCCTTGTCCTCTCATTGCTCCCTATGGAACACCAAACTTGGTGTTTGTACTACCCCAAAAAAAAGGAGGCAAAGTCTGTTCTAAGGGGCTGCAACCATCCTTACGTTGAGAACAGGTATTTTAAACAAGAAGCCATCCAGTTTGTGTGGCAGATTTTAAAACTCCCTTCTCACCCTGAGCAGGATAAAAACTAAGTGGTCTCCTATCCACTACACTGCAAATCTGCAAGAATGAGCTTGAACAAGAATCAGCACTACAGATGCTGGGGAGCAGCTCACCTCCTTGCTCCCTTCCCACTTTGGATTGTTTTGACTCAAACCGATGAAGCTGAAATATCGAGTCACAACGGCACTAAACTTCATTACAAGCTCTTAACACAGATTACTTAATAAAAACCAGGCTGCTTTAATTGCTTTTCCCCCATTAGCATTTCTGGAGGAGAAAATTTTGATTAATTTGAAGATGCCTATTTCCCCCACACCTGGTGCTGGTCTGTGAACCAGACCTCCTTCCCACATCAGCACTGTCCAGAAGAGGATCCCAGAGAGCGCAAATTGCACCCAAATCCACACGACTCTGAAAAACAAAGGAACTAAGAGCCTGAATGAACAGATGGGAGTAATGGTGTGAAGCAAACAAGGGGAAGAAAGATCTCCCCTCCTTTCTGGTGAACCCATAAAAAGTGGCACAGGGGAATGAGGAAGAAGCAGGCAGAAGAGAATAATGGGATGACAGCCAGTGTGGCAGGGATCAAAGAGCAAGGACAGAAGTTGGCAGGTGACTGACTTGGTGAGGTCCTGGGAAGCACCTTCACCTTTCTCTGCAGCTGAGCAAAGAGAGGAACTTCGTGTGGATTTTCAAAATTTGGACCAAAAGTCTGAGAGCTAAGTGCTCCCCCAATGCATGTGAAATGGTCCCTGTTCCTTGTTCAGGCTCTGCCTGGATATCTGGTTCCAGGGCAGGATAACTGTTCTTTCCCCCTGGCTACTTTCCCACAGGTTAGGAGCGCTAGCAAGTCAGGGACAGGCGGGGGAAGCATCCCTCATGGTCCAGCAGCTCCCTGTGGGCTGGGAAAGCCAGGGATACAAAAATCTCATGGGCAAAGGAAGGAGCTTCTTGAGAGGAAAGCCAGAGCCCTGGGCTGTGCTGCTACAGCAGAAGATGCCAAGCAGCTCTCCTCACTACATTCCTGTATCAGGGATCAAGGATGTCCAATTTCTAGCTCTTCCAACATTGATGTAGAGAGGACAAACCCCCTTTCCTCCATACCATGTGTGACCAGCTCAGGTAGGATCTGCACTGTTCCACTGCCAGATAGTCCCAGGTAAAAAACAAATCTACCAAAAAAATCATTCCTGGCTTTTGGGGCAACTGGCTTCAGCTCCTGTTGCAACTAGCCCTGTCAAGAGAGGATGGCAACCAGGTTCCTGAGTAGGCTTTTCTGTAGGTCAGCATACTTCAGGGACATGGTAATCAAGTAGAAATTGCTCCTATGTGACAACTCTTGTCAACCTTGTAAATCTTCATGTTTTACTTAAAGTCTGAGATCTTGCAATTTACGTAAGATTTTTGTTTTGTACAACAGTGTGTGTACAGTGCTATCCCTCCCTTTTCTCCCTCTGTTCTCTCACTTTCAGGGCACAGCAACCTGAAATGTGATCTGTGTGCATGCTGAACCATAGAAACCTTGGTATTATTAAGTCTTATAATTGCAGGGAGGAGGGGAGTAGCTTTTGACTTCTGGAAGGACAAGGCTAGCAATATTGTTTGCTCATTTTACTTTCAAACTCACCTTAGTTTGTCCTCTCCCCTTTTCTCTTGCATGTTCTATCAACATACAGCTTAGACAAACTCAGCAAGAATCACAAGGAAGACATTGGGACAGATTGTAAACTGCCCTGGCAAAAATCAGGATAGTTTTGCTGACGAGAAATGCAGCTCTGGTACATCAGCAGATGGCTTACCTGTAGCTCTTAATAGTTAATATATAACTGCAGTAATAGCAAAAAAGAGCCTCAGCATTACCACATAATTTGTCAGAGGCAATATGCTAAAACAGCCTTTCCATATTCAGCTCAAGCAGTGAGATAAGCCTCACCTCCAGCACTGCCCATGGGCTGAGCACCAGCTCAGGAATGAGCCCCCAGCAGAAGACATCAAAGAACACCTACCATTGACTTTATAGTATTTGTTCATTTTTAAAATTTTTTGGTTTTATCGACAGATTTCTACGATCTACATTTTGAACATGCATTTCCCTCGAACACTCATGTGCATACTTAGCACTGATTGCTCCAAGTGCTTTCCAACTGGTTTTCCTTGAGGAACTCTGCAGGTCAGCGTCCCTGCTGGCTGGAGAGCTGCCTGACGGACAGACAGACGGCGTGTACACAGTGCCTACCAGAGCTGAATGTGCTCCTAAATGTTAATGGAACGCTGCAAACTCGCAAAGCACTATTATTATTTTCTCAGCCAGCTGTTTTATCAGGGTGCCACAGAACTACTACCTGTATCCCAGCTCAGAGAACTGCTGTTGAATCTAAAGATGGGAAGAAATACTGTTGGATGGCTAGAGGAATCAGGAGGTCTGGCTTCTCCTCTCAACTCTGCTTCTGAGTCATTATTAACATAAAATCAGGTTTTGTTACATCAGTGAAGCTTGAGTAAATAAACCACAACTCATCACTGTGTTTTATTTTGCAATATTTCAGTGGGCTCCTCTCTACAAATAAACACTATTAAAGATCAGTGCAATTGCAGGTATATGGGGAAGGAGAGAAATGAAATCATCTAGACTGGTCTAAAACCTTTACGAAGAGCAAGGCAAAATCTCAGCTTTTTGGAGGATAATGATTTTCACAGGACAGTGTCCTGGGGTGACAGACTGGCATTTTAAAAAAAGGCAACCCTTACTCTGAGACACTAAAAGACAAATGAGTCATGCCTGCAGGTCTGACGGAGCTGATGGGTAAAAAATATTGGGAAACATCCTAATCCCCTTCTGAGGAGCTAAGGCTGAAATCCCAATGCTACTGAAGTTTACAGTAAAACTGGTGCTTGCTTTCCTAGCACCAGGATTTAACCTCTGTAAATTTCAGGTGTGAAGACAGAAGTCTTAGGAAGGAGATAGCCAATTTCATAAGCAGAGGTGCCAGGAGACTTGAGGACATCACGAATTCAAAAGAATGACTGAAGGTGACAGGGAAAGCAAGGTCTGGACCCATGAAGGCCTGGCCCAGTCCTGTTTCCTCCAGTACTGAACATCCCTTTATCCATCTGAGTTTGGGGCAGGCTGGTCTCCAGTGTTACAGTCACCCAGGGAACTGCCAGCCCCCACTGAAGCCCTGGGCTTCTTTAGGGCTAAGCTGCTCCACATATCCACGCGTGCTCACACCTAACTGCACCACAAGCTCTGTAGGCAGGCCTTGTTCAGCACTGAGAGGGATCCTGCTCCGCCAACTTCCTTACTGCCAGAACACCTCTTCAGCTTTTGCCCCTCGAATAACTATTCCCCCTCATGAGTAGGTATAAAATCACCAGCTGCTGGGCACTGCAGGGATTCTGGGCTTTGAGCTGCCCTTACCTTTATTTTGAAACTGACTCATTCCATGTCTCTCAAAAGCCTTTTAAGTATTCCCTCCTTGAACTCTGGCATCAAGGCCCTTCCCTGAACATCTGAAACCTTTCAACCTGCTTAGACCTCATTGGCGGACTTCATCCTCCATCAAAAGGTTATATGAGCGTCTGCTGTTACCCCAGTGAGCAGGAGGTGCTAAGGATCTTAGTGGATCAGTTCTCCAGTCCCATTCCCAGAGCAGATACGGTAAGGACAGCTATAAGGCCTGCCAAGCACATGATCCTCTTTTCCCTCCTTTGACTTCCCCCCATTCAGCTTTCCACAGCCGCCAACTAAACATCTGATCGAAGGCCCGGGGGAGGGAGTCAGAACTGTCCAGTCTGGTTATGAGTGAAGGTCATTGATCTAGTGCAGACTAGGGATGCAGAAAACAGAGGAGGGAGGAAAAAAACCCTCAGAGAGACAGAAGAGAGGGAGTGAGGCAGGCAGAGACAGCGCGGAAATAAGTACAGGGGAAGGCAGCGGAAGTGGCTGAAACATGGTTTCACACTCCAAGACCCAAGGGCTGTTGTCAACCCGTCCTTCATGCTCACATCTTGTCACACTAGAGGTCAGGTCTCCCAAGCGTTCCTGGAGAGCTGAGCTAGCCCATATGGCAGGCAATATGTTAACAATATGGATCAGCTGCTCGTCAGGGCCTGAGCAGATGGATGTGACAACCCTGTTCTTACCCAGACAGGCTCTTAACATCTTCCCTTCCCTCTACTCAGCCCTGCTGGAAGAGCTCCTCCTGGGAACTGTTGCCTCCAGCCTACCTGAACTGTGGGGCCACAGGTCAGGACAAGCAGCATGAAAATGCCTGCCTGGCTGTACCTGGATGAAAGCAAGCAGGGTAGAGCTCCATTCAGACCAGTGCTGGCAGGAACCAGGCCAAGCGTTTATCCAAGGATAGTGTGCTGCAAACGGAAAGTCCTCGCTGTAATCCAGATATGTGCTATTAACTCCCAAGCAGGGTGATACAGGAGATACTGTATTCAGATATAGGTATATGGCATGTTACCACCAGATGCCACACTTTACAGTCTAGACTGAGTTTTGTAACTGCCTGGGAAAAAATTTCTCTCACAGAACATGTAATACATAAATAGATGTGTATTTTAATGGGCAAGTTAAACTCCTCCTGGCAAAGGTAGGCAAGTCGATTTCATACACAGGTGCGTAAATTTCCACAATGATTTTGCAAGGCTGTTTCATATTCCCCAGCTCAGGATCTGAGCAGTCAGGGCTGGCTGGGCTGGCCCGGCTGCGCTTCTGCGGAAGGCAGTGTTCCCATCTCATTCCCTTCGCAGCTGTGCCCATGCGGTAAATCCCAAGGATCCTACCAAAAATAACACCAGCAGTCCACACTAACCCCCAAATTTAATTTTACTTTAGGATTTAAACAGGGGGGAATATTTTGCTAATTTAAACACAGACAGAGCAGATATTTCTAATCCCTTTCCTACACTTTTTTAAGCTCATTTCCCCCCGCATAAAAGTCTACCTTCACTAACTGAACAAGAAAACTCCCTCCAACCCTTATAGCTGTAGGACTAAATAGCCAGCTTGTGCTTGTAAACAGTGAAAAAGCAATCACAGCCTAGGGATGGGCTCTGGCGAATGTGGAAACAACCTCTGTAACCCAAAGTAAATTGAGCTTGTTTTGAAAGTAGAAGCCATACAACTCGCTCTAGGGCTGAAGACGAGAACACAGGGATTTCTAGTCCAGAGCACGAGAGATCACAGAGCCACATGACTGAAAGGCTAAATGCATCTCCTTGACTGCAGTGATGTTTGTAGAACTAGGGGGACCTCAGAAAACAGCTTGAGTCCAGGGAAATACTTCTACTGTCTCTCATGAGCTACTGTCCCCTCAGGAAGCAGCCCCTGAAGGACACTCAGCAACGTAGGTACTGGGAGGAGACAAACGTGGAAAAGGATAACTGATTCGCAAGAACCTGAACCTCAAGGATCACTTCTGCACTTAAAGAATTCCTGACGTATCAGTCTTCTCCTCTTACCTTCTTGTCTCAGAGGTTCTCCTCATCCCAGGTCCAGGTCAGATGGACAACACGGTTTTCAATATCAGCAGCTACACAAGCAGAAACCTGTGACAGGGGTCACAGGAAAAGCTCCTTGTGATGGAAGAATCACCCAGAACCTATGTGGTAGCTTCCTCAGCAGAGTTTTTCCCCCTGGATGTTGGACCTCTCTGAGAGGTACATAAAGGCGTTTGGTGGAAAATTCACCTTCTGTAGTCAAACCTGAGAATTTTTGTCTTATTTGGTAAAACTTAAGGCTCTTCACGTTCCTTTACCTTGTTCCCTCAGGCAGAGCTCCTATTTGGGAAGCCCTCTTGCCTCTGGAGGCCTGGGGAAGCATTGCTCTAAAAGGGGGCACAAGCACCACAGCAGCTCACACAGGGATAAAGGTCAGAGTTCGCTACATTAATAGTTCAAAACCAGGCTTTTCAAATAAAGCATGCCAGACCCTAGAGGTGTTTCAGCACTAGGAAGGTGTTGGAAGGCACAGCTCACCCCTATCCCATCCTGAAGCACACTCTTTACTGGCAGACTTACTGAAAGCACTTGGGTCTGTAGGCTCTGAACACATGGCAAGAATTAAGACCACTGAGCCTTAGAGTATCATGGCTGTTACTCTTTCAGGGAGGGCTAGGGCACTCAGAACATGAGTAAATTCCTCTGTGCCACACACAGAGCCAGGAATGTAGAGGGATAGCTGAAGCCCCAGACCAACATCTGAGCTCTGTGACTTTTCTCATCTCCCCTCTTGCCGAGCCAATACAGTCCCTCCACCTAGACCCTTCCAATTCAGGTCTCAGCTGCACCTGTGAGTCACAACACCTTTGGACACACTGTTTTGCCCAGGTATCATTTATGGCATAGCAGCAAAAAATAGAGGAACATGATGATACAGAATCCCCTCAGGCACTTCAGTTGCTGATCTTCATTCTGGCATCATCAGCATTTAATGATGTCAGCACAGCATGGGGATAGCCCCTGACAATACCCCTCTGCCCTACAGAGCATATGTGATGTCATGCCAAGGCCAGACACAGTGAGAATCCTCATCCCCTTCTACCTGCAGCAGTACGGCAGTGCCACCAGATACCTCCCAAATCCCCAACACATTGAGAAGAAATATATTATCCCACTGTTGTGTCATACCTTTCTTTGCAGAGAAGCTGTGACGGCAGCCAAGAAGAGAGGAAAGTAGAACAGCTTTCAGAAACAGTCCCACCCCCTCACAACCTCTCTGAGTTACCCACCGTGACCACAGACATCCTCAAACTCCTACTGTGAAACAAGTAAATCAGAAACTGTCCCACACAATACTTACCCAGGGGACTCCCGTGCATACTAGTTAGCCAACTGTTAACGCTGCACAGCAGCTCATTAGGAAGAAAGAGGTGAAGAGAAAGAGCTGCTCAAACCAGCACTCTGCTGGGTCAGCTGGGTGTACAGAGGTGGGCAGCAACAGCAGGGGTAAACCCAGCCCTACCTGTAAGCCAGCCTGAGCCAAACCAACATCCCACCATGCATTTACCACGTAAGCCACTGACTTCCTGCTGCTCTTTCAAACTTCACAGGCTAGCAATTACCCAAGAACTGGAATGAAGGCTCTGGAGAGCTAAAATCAATCTCTCCAGTCCTATTTCAGAGCAGTTTGATCACAGAACAAAAGCTAGTACCTTGCATTGAGAAGTCACAGGTTTCAAGGTCCATTCCAGTGCACAAAGCCAGGAGAGAAGTCAGGTTCTTTGTTTTGGAGGTGGTCTCAGGTGAAGACAGTGTGAATTAGATGGCCTCCCTTCACTTGGTGAAGTCTCTTTTCCCTGAGGAGAGTTTCAAAAGGAAATGAATATTCCCTACTGAACAGTGCTGAAGCTCAGGTGAATCACGAGCACAAGCAGTGACGCCAGCCTCAAACGCTGCAGCCACCCACAGACCTGAGCCCTTGGTCACACACAACAGGCCAGCAAGGCAAGGCATTTCATGCCCTGCTGAACACACTGCATCCCCATCTCCTTGTCTGCCATGTGTGGTACTAGCAACGCAAAAGCCAAGGTAAAAACCACCCAGGTGACTATTTGGTGGGCCACACACTCTAACTTTCCCCAGGAAAAAATCCAGGTCAATCAGTGGCAGAAGCAGCGTACAGTACTAAGACACTTAGAGCAAAGAGCTTCCCCTTGTAGCCAGCTGAGCGTTCTTGCCCATGTGATCCTGTGCTGCCATCCCTCCTTTGGGGGAAATCCAGCAGCACAAACTCCTTGTCCACCTCCACATCAAATCTCATGCCCAAAAACGTTTCACATACAACCAGATGAGACAAAGGAGAATTATTATTTGCAGTTTAGTGAGGACCACAGTAATTAAGGGACTTGTCAAAGCTCAGCTGGCAAATCTGAGGCCGAACTGGGAACTACAGCTAAATCTCTCAAATTCTGGTCCAAGAGCTGACTGCAGAAGTCCTGTGCTCCTTGAGTGCACATTGCTACCTTTGCAACAGGTTTCACCCTTCTTCTCCCTTCTTTCCCTAGACAGTTAAGACAATTCCCTTCTACTGCTGCATTGAAAGAAATTAACAAATGCACAGATTAAAATAAAAGAACTTTTACCTTACTTCCAAAATTATAAAATGTCTTAGCTCCAACCTTTGTCAGAAGCTCAGACGCTTCAGGCTCTTCTATGAGGTAGGATTTGTAGACTGGAGGGTTCTGTTGTTGGTGTTTTTTTTAAATTTCCATCAGACAAAAATAAAAGAAGCAAAACAAAAGAGGGTTGTTGAGATCAACTTGTGATAGGTGTCGGGCCAAAGAAAATGGAGCCAAAGAAGTCAGAACCCTGCAACCAGCAACCTTTGTGTCAATTTAAGCAAATATTGTGGCGTTTCCATGGCAATCCCTGTTTTGAATATCCACTACACTCACTTTTTAAAGGGCTTTTCCTGTTTGTGTTTCAACTTCAAAACCTGTAAATATTTTCAGCCTTAACACATCCCAACCTCCCCCAGCCTCTGAAATGAGATACTATCAATGCTCCGTCATGAGGTCTGCTGTCTGCAGCACCCCAAAGCTGTGAAAATTCATGGCAAAGGCAGGTTGGCAACCCAGGACAGCTGGGGACAGCAGAGGCTTGGCTGGCCCTTTGACACACTCTGGGTGCCAGCCTCCACAGCTGTAGGTACTGGAGCCCGTTCCATGCTTTTCCAAAACTGATGAGTGAAAAGACCCATCACAAACATTCAGCACTGATAGCATCAGGCCAAGGTGAGCAGCAGGCAGCAGGTATTTTTGCCAGTCTCCTTCCATCTCACTCTGCCAGCTCAGGCTGCCTCTGACTCGCCACTCCAGCTGCAATTTCTGCAGGGAGGCTCTTCCTGTGACCCGCTCGGGGCCAGCTGCTCACACAGCCCCAACGCTGCCCCCTGCCCTGACCCGGCTCTCCTCCCTTCCCTTCTACCTGAGCTGAACTAAGGCTGCCAGTCACACTGACTTATGGGATGGTGTGTCATGTGCAAGTGAGAATGAAGAGTCAACTTTGTCCTCACTTGCAACCTGGGCTAGGCTGTAAATTCCCCAGCGTCCTCAGCAGCAGCCTGCAGGTCCCTGCTGCATTGCTCTATCCGTGCTCCACCAACACATAGCCCATGGGGAAAAGTCCTGGGGAAGGAGCCTGAGTCAGGTAGTGGTGTCACTTGTCACATCTGTGCGTCGGGAACTTGCTGTTAACCCTCTCCCAAAGAACAAAGCTGGCCCTGCATGTAATGCTGGGTTGGGGGAGAAGGGGTTTGGCATGCATGGAGGTGCACAAAAACACCTTCTGCTGCACTTCAGAGACATGTTAAGGACTTTCACCCCAAGTCCCCAAGTCTGAAAGCCTCAGCCTGTCCTGCTGGAATACAGCCCTTCCTAACAGCCATGGGAATGCACTGGTTAATTCTGAGTTTCCTGGCTGGGATGGATTTGTTCCAGGCCTCCAATATTAGCTTAGTGTAATTTTTGGGAAGTCAATTTCCTTTGGGTTTTTGGTTTTTTGGTGTTTTTTTTTTGGTGTTTTGGGCTTTTTTGTTGTTTATTTTGTTTTGTTTTTCATTTGTTTGTTTTAGGTTTTGTTTTGTTTGTTCTGTTGTTGGGGTGGGTTTTTTTGTTTTGCCTTTTTTTGGGTTGTTTTTGTTGTTGTTCAAGTTTTTTGCTCTTTTAAATCAAAAAGTAGGAGCATTTGAATGAGCATCAGGATAAGGCTATCCACCCATGAGCTGTAGCTTCCCAAGAGGGCACCATGATACCTGCACAGAACAGCCATGGAAACAAACACCAAGTGACTTCAAAAGCTGTTATGCTGAATGCCCATGGAGGCAGCCTCCCAGAAGCAGTCCTATCCCCCCTCGGTCCTGACCACCTTTCCTGTAATGCTGGGTGCTTCTGATACCACCAGGAGATGATGCACAATGCCTGCTGTCCTGGCCAGCTTCCAGCTCAGGTAATTACGTCCTACAGGAGTTTCAGTTGGATATTTTATCCCTTCTTCACTTCCGGCCCTGAGCTGCTTCAATGGGAGTTGCTAAAACTCTATTCAGATCCACCCCGGACGTGAGTGTGTGGAGGGAATTCTGTGCATCCCGACAGGTCCCAAGAGCACGGTGTTTCAGCAAACAAATTCTAAAAACATGTGACAGCATACCTTCTTGTGTACATCGCGTAACACCCCCACGTAAGAACAAGGTGCAGAGCTGGGAAAACAATTGCCCTACCACACCAGGAACCAACAATTTCTGCATGCATGTGCTTAACACTGCCCAATGGAGCATGATTTAGGACATGAACACTGGCTCCTGTCCTTTGCTGAAGCAAGAACTTTCCTCCCATCATCTCACAGGCTTGGCAAAATTAAAACTTGTGGTGGCAGTGGTGTGAGGCTGAAGCCACAGCTGCTGGTCAGCCTTTGTCAGTGGCATTACATTCTGCAAGAGATACAATGTACAAGATGCGCCAGGTTTAGAGCACCCATGAGAATGTCCCTAGGGTCCATGACAGGCCAGGTCAACAGGTGTCAGTATCTCTGACTCCTCTCATCACACTGCCACTAAAACACCATGAGCAGGAAACACTGGCAGGGTGACACTCTCACCAATTCCTGACAACACGTGCTCCAAAGTGCAGGCAAAGAGATGGGTCCACCTCCCTCCCCAGGGAGCAGTGCTTTGGCATTTGCCATGGCCACAAGAATTCAGAGCCCTTTTAAGCTGTCCAAGACATTTGGAAATGATGTGTTAACCCACCCTCTGCTCAGGGCAGCCCAAGAGTCCCCAGGCTTGTAAGTGGGCTCTACCAAACCTCTGTTTCATGCCCTCATTGTCTTATTCTTTCAGCAGATTCTGCACCAGATGCTCACCTGATGTAAAATCAGTGCAGTTTCGGTGGCTTTAGTGAAGTCATGCCAATTTAAATGAGTTGAGGATCCGGCCCTCCAAGTTACTCGAGTTGCCAGTTCTTCCTTTGGATAATCCTGAGGGTGATTTCACAGCAAGCAGCAGCACAGGCCCAGCCAGCCTGGCAGGATCAGCTGTGCTTTCCTACCTCCCCTCCACCCCTCCACCCTCCCTGCCCCAAGTCAGGCAGTCCCTGCTGTGAGACCCTGCTGCAGCAATGCTGGACTCATCATCATCTGCTTTGTGTAGTGAGTTTCCTTCTCTCTGTTGCTTAATGAGAGATAGATACAGCACAGAGTAAATTACTCTGGGCTTTGGATCAAGACTTTCTGTTTGCTCTTTGCAGCAGAGTTCTTGCCTTTACAGGGCACTATGTCATATCTTGCCAAGTGTTTGGAGAGGGTGCTGGTCACTTGTCCAGCAGCAAACCTCAACCAGTTTAGGGTAACTGTGAAACAGCATATCTTTATGGAGGAAACTAGGTACTGTCTTCCCCTCTCTTTACTCTCACCAGTCTCTGCTCCATCACTGCCTGGCAGCTGCTGAATGAGCAGCTACAAATCCCTTCCTTATCCCCAGTGCCACTGTAGTCCTGCCATCCTCACCACATCTCAACGTGAGGGAAGCAGGCAATATAGGCACAGGGAACGTGGTAAGGCTTCAGCAGGCACTGGATGCGCAAGAACTTTACATGCTCTGCCCTCACAAGTCCTTTGCTATCCCCCCAGAGCAATTTTCTAGGCAACAGTGTGGTTGCATTCCCTTCTCTATCTCCTAATAAATATCATGCTAAGCAAGATGAGTATCTTCTTCCCAGACCAAGCAGCATGACCCACTTTCTGAATCAGGGCAGATGCAATTGGGCCCTGGAGTCCTGGACCCCTCCCAAAGCACAGAGATTTTGTAACAATTACAGCAAGAAGAAGAAGGAATAGCAAAGTAGTAAGTGATCAAAGAGTGCAGTAGTGGAGTTGAAGATGGGGGGTAAGTACTGCTCCTTGCCATCTTGTGCTCCGGCCTTTTCCTAGGACACCGAGGCAAGAGCTGTGTTCACATTCACACATCATCTCTTCTCCACTGCCCTACATTCCTCAAAAGTAACAGGTCCAATTTCAAATTCTGGCTAATGGCTCAGGCAAGCCAACTGTTGCCCTCCCTGCACATCTACCCTGATTCTTCCCCTTCTTTTTTCCTTTCCCACAGCAGAGCAGGAATACAGGATTCACATTCCAGCAGTGCCAATCCCCCATTGCACAGAAATACACATACAAATATCCTACCCTGCCCCAGTGACAGCCTTGAGGCTTTTAACAAAGCAGCTGTGCCCAGTGTCCCAGCCGTGATACCTGGCTTGTGTGCCAGCTTCCCAGTGGTCCATGAGCTTACAAGGGTGTCATCACCTCTGGCCCCTCACCCCCAAGTCCCTCCTGACCCAGAGGTTCCAGACCTGTTGTTCACAGTGGGGAGGCTCGAGCTGGGATCCTTTACAGGTGCAGTTAAACCAAAAGCCCCTGCAGAAGACTTGTGCTTTGGGCCAACCCCAGCCTGGCTCACTAGAGAGGAGGTGGCCAGATTCTGATCCCAGCAGTACTATTCTGTTTGGAGACGCTCCATTTTTCCACAGAACAGCTTTGTACTTTCCCAGATGTAGATGGGATCAGATTATGACCCAATGGGCATGGAAAGCAATTAAAAGGAGGTAGGGTGAACACCAGTAGTGCTTTCATTGCTTGAATCCACAAAGAAAACTTCCCTCCCAGGGAAGCATTAAGTCTCCATGGCCAAAAACATATAGAAAACCTCACACCAAAGAGGACAATGTGCCAGTGCCCAGACTGGGTCCTGGGCCATACTCAGCCCTTGGGGCACACAAACCCATGAGCATCTGTGACCAGGGGTGCTGGGACACCCACCCAAGGGTCACTACCCTGAAAAACTCAGCAGGAAACTCACCTGAGAGTGTTACAGCAGAAGCCCAGCACTCTGCACAAGACGAGACTCCTGTGCCAGGGTTGCACAAACAGCAAAGACAGCACTCATCCCAAAGCAAGTCTGACAGACAGGAACAACAGGCAGGGAACAGAGTGGAGCCACTGTTGCACACGCAAGAGTTTAGAGCTGGCTCTGGCTTCCAGACTCTGGATTTCTCCCCTGCCCACTGCCTACCTGCTGGAACACACCACCATTCAGCCAACAGCACAGAAACACACACTAATGGGGGCTCTGACCAGCACCAACAGCTGCCTTTGATGTTTGACATGGTGAGATAAAGGAAAAGTAACTTTTAAAGGATTTCCATGACATTTTTTCTTCCCCATTAAGTAAAAGAATTTTAAAAAGAAACAGAAAAAGAAGACTCTTTCACCCAAACTTCAGAGATAAAAAGCGAGGGAAAAAAAATCTTCATCTTAATTCAAAATCCTATTTGATGTGTCGTGGCATGAAAATGTTTTTCACTGCATTTTTTCAGTGTGATCTCATGCACCCTGCAAACGGGGTACGCCCAAAACACCAGGTATTTTATGGGACACAAACAGAACACAAACACACAATTAAAAAAAAATGGGATTGGTAAATATTTAAATTAATCTGAGCTGGCATCTGTGCAGCCTCCCCTCCCAGAGAGAGGGATGTTTGCAGCTTTAAAAAAATAAAAGTGAATAACATGACCTTTTCCTTCATGTTTGTTAGCTCACTGCAGCTTGGTGAGTTGGGGCAGCCCAGGCACCTCCCAAACGAAGTCCATCTAGTGCAGCTGGGGCTGCTCCCCTGCCTGCCTCCGGGGGCTTGAGGGGACAGACCTGGTGGGGATAGAGCTGCTGAGGGAATTGCTCCAACCTGTTTGTAGTCTCACTCCGTAATGCATGGGTTTTGTTGTGTTTGGTTTGGTTATTTTTTTTCTTTCCAGTTTAATTGTTGGAGGAGTTTATGAAGCTGTTTGCCAAAAAACAATCGACTCCAGGGAGCCAGCTTACACAAAAAAGGGTGTGTCGCCCGATTGAGGCTGTGGAACCATGGAAACCACCACCTTTTGCATTTGCCCAGGTGAAGCCAAAGCTTGGTGGATGTCTTGTGAAATCAGCAGGGATCTGCAAGGAAGTGAAACACGTACACACAACTGTGCATTCAGCAATCAGAACAGTGGTCCCGTTCACCAGCACCAAAATCTCCCACAAGGAGGGGGAATGTTCACACCTTACTACAGCTGGTTTATCTCACAGGTCACACAGACACAGCAGTGAATGCACAAGGTGTTGCAAGCATACCCAGAGCACCTGCACTCCTCCAGGTCGGCAGGGCTCTGGCAGAGGCAGTGCTCCCCAGCAGCACATGCAGAGTGCATTGACAAAACTCACCCAAATGGCTGTGTGACCAGGGGTGAAAAAAGAGCACCCCTGCCGCCCAAGAAAATATCCCAAAAAGAGAGATCGTGCTGTAGGTGCTCGATCTGACCTGCAAGAGAGCAGTCAGTGGTGGTGGCAGGCAGGGAATGGTGAGGGGATAAGGGGTGTCCCCCCACATTTCTTTGCAGCAGTAGGGTATGAGGACTGTGCCACACAGGACCTCATGTCCAGACAGAGATGAGCATTTGGGAGGGGGATGTTTGTCTTGTGGGTGGCTGGAGAAGGACCCTGGCTGCATTCTTCTCAGTCTTAGAAAAGAAAACAGTGAATTCCTCAGGAGCACTGGATGCTGGCCTGACTGACAGAAAACAATCCAGGAACAAAGTGCATAGAAGGGATTTTACAGCCACACAGCTCCTGTGTGTCTGCTCCAGAACTCTCCTGCTACCACTGGGAAACGGAAGAGTGCTCTGAACTGCGGTTCTTTTCAAAGGGGTAACATCCATTATTCCCCAGTGCCAGCTGCTGAAAGCGTGCTGACGGCATTTCAGGTTGCAGAACTTCATCCACTCTCATGGAATACAGGGAGGGAAGTGAGCTGAGGACAAAGCTTGATCAAGCCAACTCCTGGACAGAGCACTGTGTGGCATATGGTACAACCTGGAAAAACTGAATGGCTGCAGAAAGCCTACTGGAACAAAGTTCAAGGATCATCCTCAAAATCAGAGCTGGCCAGAGTCAGGTGAGAAGCTAGAAGTTTCTTTGGCTGGTTTGACTTCAGTGTGTCACACTAACAGTGGGAGGATTCAATCCTGACACTTCTCTTACGTGAAGTCAAAGATCCTTGGCCACAAACCCCATCAAGAATTAGTTCCCATGCTCCATGAGCCCTGCAGAGAGGAGTACTGACCCATCAGCACAGGAGAGATGAGGGCAATGACATTTCCCTTGGTGCGGGGAAGGAGGGAAACCTTGCAAAGCCCATCGCTACTTTTATGATTCACTGTTGGTCTCCACACATATATTTACACCAGATCCAAAAGTGTCACCAAATGCAATGATCTGGCTTTTCCCCATTAATTCCCTGGCCATTTCCCAGCCCTTCGTTCTCCCCTTTTGTTCAAGAATCCCAAAGTAGGTGCCAGACAGACACTTGCGAATTACTGTTTAACTGGAAGGTGCTTGGGGCGACCTCCCAGAGAAGGCAGAACTTGTGGCATGGGACAGAACTCTGGAAGGGCACCCAAGTCTTCCAGCCACTGTCTGCACCTCTGGGCTGCCCCCTGGCCTAGCCCATGGCCACTGCAGAGCCTGGTGTTCCCCAAGGGCAGCTGAAAGGAACAAGGGGAGCTCCCTGGGCAGGTTCCCCAAGGGAGACCGTGGGAAGGGCCCAGCAGATCCACAAAGCAGGAAAATGCCGGTAAGGCTTGGTGCGTCAGCCTTTCTGGCATCGACCTCCCAAACTCATTCAAATATTTCCCTTTTTTTTTTTAAATTTAATGTTCCCTATAATTCATCTGTCCCAAAAGATAATCAATAGAGGCAGTAATGAAAATTTGAGCCATATTTTATGATCCGCTGCAGGAGAAAGGGCCACATCAGCAGGACTAGCCTTGGCTTCCAGCATCATTTCTGTGTGCATTCACCTGCTCACTGGCCAGATTCCCCCCTCCATGCACCCAAGGCTGCTGACAGGGGCAGGCCCTCCAGGATAAACTTCCACCCTTTTCTCCAACTTCAGACAGCTGCCGCTGGATCCGCAGTTGGAGATGTACATGAGGGGGTAAGGGAGTTTCCTAGACAGTGCAAAGGGCCCTGACCCAGTGGCCCTAGGAAGCCTCCAGGCCATCCCTCAGATTCTCAGCTCTCAAACAAGTCCTGTGACCCTCTACCAGGTCCATAGGGATATGATGATCATGTAGCAGGATATGAAGAATTCCTTCAACCCTTCACAATAATGCCATAATCCCTGGCACTGCCTCTCAGTCAAGGTGGGCTTTATGCTCCTCTTCTCCCAAACATGAGGGCAGTCACTAATGGGGAGAGAAGAGGGATTCCCCCAGGAATTACCCGAGTTGAGAGCCCCTTCAGGGCTCCCACCATTGACAGTAAAGACCAAAGAAGCACCTTTGGGCTCCCTGTTTTATGAGCAGCCACACAGTTGCAAATGAGGGATCACGGTAAGCTCAGTACTGTTCAATTCCAGACTGAACATGAGCAAGCACAGGAGCATACTCCATAGCATTACTCCAGTAAAACACTCATCTCTTCTCCCTCCTGTGCACTATCATCTGGGTCTCAGTCCTACAGATATATTCATGCTTTTGAATGGTTTGAAAACAGGAATCCGAAATCCCAACTTTGTTGAGTACCACTGGAAAAACAAGGAGAGAACCGCTGCAGGAACCTAAAGCACATTCTCACATTTATCTACCCTAAAAATCCATGTCCAGTCACTAGGACTGTATTCCTCCATTTCTAGTTCCAGCTCAGACAAACCCACCTACTTCCCTTTTTTCCTTTTAGGCACAAATACTACAACTGCTCCCAAATCTATCCATTTTATTATAGAAAGTATTAATTTAGGAGCCATGCTGACCTTTCTTGCCCAAGTGGGGAGTGGCAAAGAGAGGCAATCATGTCTCAGTGCCACCTACACATGCTGCTGTGTGTTTTTCCATCCACACTGCAAATCCTACAGCACTCCAGAGCACCTTGACCTATCCTCCCGGCATACAACTAGCAGGCTTGTTGGTTTTGCACATGCACATGGATGCAGCCAGGGCTGAATGAAGGCAAAAGCCTTGGTCCTGTTCCCGGAACCCTTCACCATCTGAGATTCCCAGCAGCAGGTTCTCTGTCCTCCCTTTAAAGGCTAGAGCATATTTCATTGCCTGAAGCTGCCGCATCTGCAGGGAGCCGGAGGTAACAAAACCATCTTTGATTTGGCCAAAAGAAAAATATCAGAAGTGAAAGGCCAGAGTGAGGAATTTATAACAGCAGCTAAGGCAGCAAAAATACAAGTGCCTGACCAGAAGCTGCCCTCCTTCTCAGCAAGTCATGCTGTTCAGCTTCCCATGTGTCTTCAAGGGGCAGGATATTGCAGAGAGTCTAGCCAGAAACCACCAATTTCCAACACACACGAGTGTACTGACACCCTCACTAGACCCCTGCACAGCATCAACCTGGAGACATAAGCCGCAAATCCAGGAAACCTCTGCTCACCCAGAGGTGCAGGTGGGAATCTTGTAGTTTGTTACTGCTCAAGACATTACTTTAAAAATGATGTAGCACCACTGTGCAGGTATAGTGATGATAATTTACCTCCCAAGATAGAAATACCCTCTGTCCTGGATGGACAGACTGAATCCCCACAACCAGCAGTAGCAAGAGCAACAGCCAAATATTCCCACCTTTCCTTTCTCATGGAAACTTGGAAACAACCATTTTTGGTTTTAAAACAGAACAATAATAAAATCAATTGCTGTTTCCACAACATAAATGAGGTGACAGACTTGCAAAATGTGAGACTTAAGGACTGTGAATCCAGAGAACATGGATAAGCAGCTTCATGCTTTAAACTTACACAGGAAAGGGGTCTGAAATCCCAAACACAACTGGGAAAGCACTGCCATCTCTGAAGCCCTGTGTCAGCACCACATAGAGCCATCCTCCTTTTTTAATCCAGTTGCCAACACAGCAGTGATAGAGATACCTGCCTGTGACCACTTATAGAAAAGCACACAGGGCTGTAACATGGCTGTTGCAGTCACTGCTAACTTGCCCCAGATTTGAACTGGTGACCCTTACTAATATCATCCAGTCCCTTGATATTCTCAGGGAGCAATCAGCACGTTTTATTAACCCAGCCAATTTTGGAAGTGCATAGGCAGTATTCTAGTTACCTGTTACAATTATGCATTATAGGTCCATTTCACCCATATGCTTGTGCTCAAGTGATGTGCAGCAGAGCTTTCTGCCCTCGGACCGATGGCACAAGGAGCCCAGGGCTGAGCCAGCCCTGGTGTTCTTGGAGCACAGAACAAACCCATCAGATATCACTTGCAGCAGTGATGTTTCACCCTAATACAAAGTCCCAGAGATCCCCACAACCAAATCAATTTTTTAAAATTACATGTTTCCACCTATTGGTCCCTGGACTGAACTAATTGCTTTTGCTAGTTCTAAAAGCCAGAGTTATTTCACTGAAAAAAATGAGCAAGTGCAGGGGAACTCAGAAACATTCTCTGACTGCTGACATAAAATCCCCATATATGCAGACGTATTTGTTGCCGAGTCAAAATTCCAGCTTTACTGCATGGCATGTGACAGGGAATTCTTCACTTCACAGTGAAGGTGAGAAAACAAGGAGTTAAAGTTACCAGACCAAACTCAAAAAGCAATTTAGTCAAAACCACAAGATTTCTGTCTGTGCTCTAACCAGCAGGTTATCCCCTTCTTTGCTAAACAAGTTTCTCAGTGTAAGGGGAACTGCTATTTCCTCTTAATGATTAGCGTTTTCTGAGGGGGGTTAATTTATTATCTTTTTTAAAGATGACACTCTACAACAGGGAAGCTGCTTAGCAGGGGATCAATCCAGGACCAGCTTCAGTTACTATTTGGTTCAGAGAAAGACTCACTGAAAGAATGACCAGCAAGAAAAGAAACAGTTTTCTGCCTCCTGAAACAGCAAGACAGTTGGCGTATACCACCCCAACACACAGACCCATGAGTTCAGATGCCTTGTGAAGTTGCACAGAGTCCAGCTCTCGACCTGCCTGCTCTGTACTGGATGGATAGTCATTTACAGACCAGAACAAACTACTTACAGACAAAGCAAATGTACAAAGTATGTACAGTACAAAATCTGAAAAAAATCTGTTAAAAAATAGAGCAACTAAAAAGAAATTAATATAGAGGGAATTTTTCAGGGACGATAACTAGAGGAAAAAAGTGCATGTCTTTTTAGTAACCAGTACTTACCTAGCTCAGGAAGAAGCTATAAGTTCTGGGTGCAGTTTCTGGGAAAACGAGTTCTCATCGTTAAGCAGAAACCCAATGGGAAGCAAGAAAGCCTTACTTCTTTCCAGGCAAAAGCAGTCCAACCCTACCATTTGCTGGGAAAATTTTAGGTGAGATTCCTTTCCCCAAGTCTGAAAGAACTGTTTTTTACCTTGATGAAGCTCAGCTCTGTTTCAAAGAAACCAAAGCTGAAGGTGACCATTGCTGATTTTTTAATCATCATTTTATGAACATGTTAACCTTCATTCACAAATGCTCTACAAAGTGGATTTCCTTCTATTCTTTTTTTCATCCTTGATTAACAGTATTTCAAAAACATGGATTTCTAAAAATGTGTATAAGAAGACACTTCATACAAACCTGTAATGGTTTAATACAGAGCTCTTTTCTACAAAACCCACATTAAAATAAGGTTGTTACTGATTAATTTGAACTGAGCCAAAAAAGCTGTTTTAGTGCAGACTATCAGTTTAAGTACCACACCTCAAATTAAACAGGTATAAATGTTTTATATGTAAAAGGCTCTAGATCATAGAACACAAAACAAACCTCTACTTTCTCATCCTTTTCAGCACTTATTCTCCAAATTTCCTTTGGGAATTGATGTGTTGGACAGTGTGAAAAAGGTGTTTCACATGTGCATGTGGAAGTTACTTTGCTCTCCTGTCTACAACACGAAGTTTGGAAAACTCTTTTAAAATAAGTGCTTTCTCCTCCAGTTCATAGTTTATTGGATATTTTCCTTTCAAGATTTTTATTCATAAAGATCCTCTTTTGTTTTCCTAAACCCCAGATTTTATGGAGAAAACACTCTGCCCTAAATCATCTCCAGGCAAAGGAAAGCTGCTTACGATGTTCCCACTTATTGCACACACATAACTCTATGTGGAGATTCTTAATCTTCACCCACCCAAGATTAAGGCAACACAAATTATGAAATCGATACCGATACACAGAGCAACATCTATTACAGTTTCAATGTTTTTGTTATATTTTTTCTAAACTATTAAAGCAGTATGATTTTACTGTGGTTGTTGTTGTTTATGCAATACAAATGCTCTGTTGTTTGATGCTGTGGGTACTTATGCAAATGCCCCATTTTCCTTATAGAAACCTTTCCTCTGACACCTCATGTGAATAAAGAAAATATTTGAGTGTTTGCAAGATAAGGATCCATTTATATTTAAGGCTCCATTACTGATCAGGAGGCAAAGAGCGTCCTTATGGTGGATATAAATTATAGTTATACTAATTTTAAAGACCCTTACTCTCTGTTCTAGTGATGGAGCAGAAGAGCTTTCAAATAAAGGAGATTCTTCTCTCACAGCAGTTCCAGTTCCTTTCTTTCATTAATCAAAAGCTACCCTATAGATAAATATATTTTCTCTCTACATGCATGTCTGAAAACCTCTTTGAAGTTTAACACTCCTGCACCTGACTCAAACACAACAAATCAAAAATCATTTTGCTACCAACTGCAACAGGCATTTCCAGAAGTTACATCACACAAGTCACGCAATTAAACTTTAATGAAAACATAAAAACAAAAACACCAAGCAGCCCCTAGTGCTTGCTTTGTCTTTCACACAATCTATCATAAAAAGGCAGGAGATTAAAATGGAAGATCCTCTGGCTAAAGCTGTGCCGTAAACAATTTTTTCCTGATGAATTCCACCTCTTTACTCCACTGAATCAGCAGAGCCAGATGGAATTTCCCTCCTCTCCTCCTTCTCTGTTAAAACGATGGACTGCTGATAAAACTCGTAACCCATGAAGATCGCTTCCCCGAGGTGAGATGCCTGCTGCCAGGAGCTCTGCTCTTTTGGGGGTTTAACGCCCCCCCAGCCGCCAGCTGCTGTGCTGAGCCAACCCCTCCAAACCAGCAGGACCCTTGGTGCTGTAACGTGAGAGCTCATGAGAGCTCATGCAAGCAGGAGAAGCAGAGAATGTTACTGCAACTTGAAATGTCCATAAACATTTGCCTTATAAAACGTACAGACCCGAGTCTTCCAAACATCTCAGTACCTGCAGCCTGGGAAGGCTTTGGCTAGAGCCATAACTGTTAAACACCTCTCCACAACGGGTGCCTGAATCTCAACATGCTGCTCCTCTCTTTCAACCTCACCCTCTGTTCATGTATCTCCACACCTGCAAATGATATCCCTTTAAAATCAAACCTTTTATTTAGCATCTGCTCAGATTGTATCATTTGATGAAAGGTAACTGGGGTTTAAACAAGGACAAGGGAACAGAAATGGGCTGTCATTTCCAAAATATAGTTATGAAAGGTAAAAAGGAAGCAGCAGAAGCATCACAGTTGGCTCATAAAAGCCATTAAGGCCCTGAACTAGGGAGTTCCGCTGGCTCCAGCTCATTCACGGCTGCTGAAACAGGACTTTGCATAGTGAGGAGTAAATTCAAGCTTGCACAAAGTAGGACAACTCCAGGTTTCCTATGTCTCTTACAACATTTTCCTGTTACGAATTTTCTATCTTCTAGAGCATGTAACAAAGCAAACCTAAAAATCAAGATAAATTTTAGAATGTTTCACGTAAGAATTTACCTGCCACCATGTATTTTTCCCACTGTAACTGTTTTGAACAGTGAGATAATCAGCTTAAGTGTTTGGTTTTCTTGAACTAGTCCCCTAGACCACTATATCTGGACTCTGAATACTGCAGAGAAAGCACAAAATAAATTTAAAGTCAGCAAAATGCTGAAGAAAAAAATGAGTTGGAAAAGTGTCTTAGATCATACTTTTGTCTTAAAGAATTTTTCCCCTCTTTGTATAACACAGAAGAATTTGTTCTAAACAGTAACATTACTCTTTCCCTTACCTGCAAAAGGGATTTCAGTCTTGAACAGAGTTTCCTTACTGTATTTAAATTATTTTCAGTGAAATCTACATTTGGATTCAGTTTGGGTTTTTTTTTTTTTCAGGTCATAAAATCAAACATCGGTCTATAAGAAAAGAATATTTTCTTATATTTACAAAGCACCTTTCCTCCCCAAGTGCTCACGATAAGGTGAGGTCACTGCCATGAAAGCGCAGCCACCACTGGCAAAGTCTCACTCTGCATGGATTTGCCACTATCCAGAGCAGGGAAAAAGTACTGTCCTTTTCCAGTGCTTCTCAAACCATGTGTAAATCAACCATGAATGTACTGGGGTTTCTCTTCTATACACCACATTATATCCTCCAGCTCTGAATGTGCCACAGATGAAAAAGGGGCAACACATTTGGCAAAGGTGTTATCAGATGCTGCAACAGCACAGCACCAAGCAAGGCTCTTCCGTAGCATAAATGAAGACTTAACTTCAGCACATCTCACCCATTTAGAATGAGCAGAGCAGAAGAGATCCCATCAAACAGGAGCTGGGCTGGGCTACGAAAGCTGGGATTAGACATCCGGAAAACCACCTGAGAAAGCAGGCTTGGGAAGGCAGTGGGGGATTGCATTCCTTATCCTCCCTGTCTGGTAAACAGTTCCAGCCTTCTCAGCACACTCACTACACACACTACACCCAAACTCAGGTGTCCAACAGACATGTAGAGACACAACCTGTCAATAACAAGAAGGAAGGGAGACACAAGGAGGAACTGGGAGAACAAGACAAATGAAACGGGGCAGACAAAGACCAGAAGGCAGGTGACAGCTGCATGGTGCCAGAAGCAGAAGTGACAAACTGGAATCCACAAAGTATTTTGAAGTACTGCAGGAAGCAGCTCGAACCAGAGAGCAAACCTGGGAGCCTGAACTCTGAGTGCAGGTGTGCGGTAAATTCCCCAGCTAGGTAGTACTAGCTTGGTCATCCCAAACAAGACAGACTCTTTCAGAGTCTGAACACAGGCACAGAACAGTTCTACTACCTCAGGGGCAGTTTTAAACACTATCAGCTCTCTAGGTTAGAAAGAGCTTCCTGTTTGCAGTCTGGAGCTTTCCAGTTGCCTTGAGGATGAGCAGTTATGAGTCCAAAATACTGGTCTGATAGCAAAACAGAAAAAGAGAGAAAGCTTGTAGGCCTGGGGGTTCCCACGACTGCCTGAGCTGAGCAGCTCTTCCTGCCTGGAGCCAGGAAGAGCTGCCCAGGGAGATCAAACCTGCCCTGCAAAGTCCCAAATCCAAGTCATGCAAATTCCAATCTTCCTCCAAGCACTGATTGACTTCATGAGATGCATGAAGGAAATGGAAAAAGGAGGAGGGGCCTTACTGCCTACACACATACACACTCCACCTCAGGCAATAGAGGGGGTGTAAATAATGGAGCAGGTTCAGCAGCCAACAGCATTCAGGGTCGAGTCAGTAATCCCCTTTTTCCATTTCCGTTTGCTATTTGATGTAATTATAGTTTTTGATTGAAATCCACCCGGAGTGTAACCCCTTAGCTTAATGCACTGTTTAAATCCTTGGGTACACAAGCATGCTGCTCCCCAGACTCGTCTGGAATAGGAAACCATTTCAATGCCAAAAATAAGTCTTTGCTTTCTTTGGTAACGCCCTCAGTCTTGGCTCAGCCTCTGCTACACCCACCAAAGAAGCAGGGCAGGGAGTTTAAGAGGGCTGCCTGATACCACCCATGGCTGGTCACTGTGCTGTGAACTGAACCTGCAAGAGGGTTAAACTTTTGAAAGCTTTCTTTAATGCCCAGACACTAGAAGAGGTGGCACAGCCCTATGGACCAAGGACGTGGAGCCTGGCCTCAACTTTCCCAGCAGATTTGCTGCTTTCCTGACCATAAATAGTAACAAGTCAAAGCCCTTCGCATGGGGTAAACAGTGGCTTCTGTCCTGAAAGCCCTCCTGAGGATAAAATTAACAGGCGATATTCATAGTCCTAAGGAGGGCTGGAAGATCTACCTTTCTGCAAAATCAGATCACTGGAGCAGGTTTTTCTTCTCCAGTTCACTCACTACCACTTGGCCAAGAATGCAGGGCAACAGCTAGACCAGGCAGCCAGATACCAAATGGGTACCTGAGCAATTACATCCCACAAAAGCAGCAGCCCACAGCAGTCTGACTGGGCTAGCAGCAAAATCCCTAATACTACTGGAGAGAAACTGCCTAGAAACAAGACGTGTTTGAGAAGCCCATCAGTCTGCTGGACAGCAGAAGGAAAAGGCTTCTCTGAGGGCTTCATACCCAAGTCAGTACCTCTATCACTGTAAAAAGTCTGATGTAGGTTGGGGAGGTACATAATACAATACAAAGACTTGCTTCAAACAAGCATCTCAGGACAATGAACAAATGTACAATTTCACTCAAGATTAAGAAAAAATATCTTAATTTTCCCATACAGGAGAAACTTAGCATACCTCCCTTCAACGCTAGTATTGCGTGAAGACTAAGGTATATGCAAGGTGAACACGATTAGAAAACAGTAACTCAAAGCCTTCCCCAGCAGGGAAATGGAACTTCTGGGATTTGAAAACAGGGATGTTACAACTCATCTTCCACACCTTCCTCTGCACAAGGAGAATGAAGGTTTTCAGACCACAAGATTTTCAGATCTGTTGCAGAAACTCAGGATAAGTCCGAGAAAGCTGCTATGTTTGGATGCTTCTACCCTCTCCAGGAGATGGCCAGCTCAGTGGACCTTTGGAACCAAGCAAGGCTCTTTGGACCTGATTCTGTGTGGCTCAGCCTTTACAGCATCATTTATGTCAAGGCCAAGAACTGGCAAAAAAGCATGAGAGACCACATAAGAACAGCACTGCTATAAACAACTTTACGAAGGTGAAAGGGACCAGATAATCAGCCCATCCCTTTCTATTTCATGCCACAGAAGAGTTCTGGGTGAAGGAGGAGGTCACTGAACCAGCCTCGTGGGCTGTAGGCACCTTCCCTGGCAGCACCATGACTCAGTGGGGAATCAGAGCCAGGCAGTGTCTGGCAGCCAGATGGGCTGGGCTATGGCAGGAAGATGAAGACAGCAAAGCAAGAGGGAAGTACAGGCAACATGGGAAGAGTGGGTCCCCTGGGCCAGAAGGCAAAACCTGCCCTAGGCTTTTGCACTTCTAGGAACCGTCTGTCATTGACAGTATCTGGTAATCAGCTGAGCCCCAGCTGCTGCACCTCCTTTACCAGGAGGAACCACATGGGCAGCACAGGGCAGGGCACACCATGTCCACTGAAACCTCCATGCCCTGTTCTGCCTTTCCTGATGCTTACAGCAACTGAAGCTGCTCACCAGCATAAACCTGCTTCTCATCAGCTCTTCCAACTCTGCTCCAGCCCTTCCACTCAGCGGGCACAGGCAGTCACATTTTTTCTCTCTCCTCATCAGATATCTCTGTCTCTCTGAAATATTCAGATGATTCGGTTTTGTTCTCTTCTCCCCCACATCAAATCCTCCCCCTGCTTGTGGAAGCAGTGGATTTCACCCAGGCACAGAAGGCTAATTTACACCCTTCAGGGTTTAAAATAGCAGTGGCGTAAATGAAAAGTCCAATTTCTTCAAATTTGCATTGTAAAACCATCCTTCAACTTCCTTGAAATAAATTTTACTATTTTATTAGTGCAAACAAAATGGTAATAAAACACTAATACAGCGCCTTGTATCCAGGGGAAGAGCTAAAATTAACATAGACCGAGCAGTGTTTGCTATTACATTCAATTACCTTTTTACTTGAGATTTACATTCTCATCCCCTTAATCTCCATAGTGGTGGCTTTGAAATCATTCCCCACAGTCCCTCCTGTGCTTGGAATGGACGGCAGAAAAGCTGCTCACTCGCCACTACCACTCCTGCTGCCAGCACCCCAGTACCAGCCTCTTCCCTCGAGACACCTGGTCAAGCTTCCCTGGAACATCTCTGAAGAGAAAATACAGCAAGTGTGTTCACCTGCCTTTCTTAGTCTCACTTGGGCCTAATTTCTAAACTCCAGACAATTACACTAGCACCAAAAATACAGCCTGTGTTCTACATCTGCCTTCAATCCAGCTCTGCGAACTGTTCCTTAATTCTCAGCTACAAGCCATGTTGCAGGCAAGTTTTATTATCTCCACTGTATAGATAAGGCAAAGACTGAGGACCAAAGTCAGAATGCAGCTGCTCTTGGTGTAAAACTGGAACAGCCTATTTTGTAGTGGAAGTATTCCAGCTTTCACCTAGGGCTTGCTGAACTCAGACGCTGCTCTCGAGTTAACTGGGATTATGTCCTGCAGCCCAGGCTTAGAGGTAAAGTCAGGAAAAGAGCAGCTCCAGGGCTGTCTGATGAAACTCAGAGGGAACCCGTACTGGAAAGAAAGGCCCATATTCTTACTAATACAATCCAGGGAATCCATTTTCCCAGCATCAGGGCAAGTTTTTAATTGACAGCATCTCTTGATGCTTTAATATAGTAGGCACGACAGTGATTTGGCCATTATCAAAAGAATGGAAAGACTTCCACAGGACACCACAGAAAAGTCCCACATCAGTTCAGCTCCAGAGAGACTTTCATTCTTGGTTCCCCCCTCTTCCTTTTTGTGTACTGGAAGTAGGACACCTCCCCACTTTAAGCCAAGTCAAAATATCTAACTTTTCTTTGGAGAGCATGACCAGCATCTGCAATACAGGTGATATCCTGTATCCTTTGCTCACTCATTTTGACACAATGTTTTGTGATACTCAAACGAGATAACAGAGATTAACTGAGCATAGTGTAACATATTTCTAAACTCAGCAAGAAAGGAGTGAACAGCCTTTCATCCCAGTCTCCTCGCTACCCAGCCATTCCAGCATTACCAGACCACTACAACACCACATAGAGTCAACAGCTAAGAAGTAGAGGGCAATTTGGGAAAGTACCAGGCAGCCTCCTAGGTAGGAGCATCTCCTGAGAGAAACAGATCCCTTGAGTGTCACTCCAGCCTAGGCCAGCTGTAAGACATGTGGACTGCCAGGTGCCTGACAGAGAGATCTGTCATCACCTGTTTGGATGGAAAAACACTTCTACATGCTCCAACCAAGTTCCGAGAGTGCTGCATGGCCCTGATCACACCTACAGTATGCACCAATGAACTGGCTGTAATGGGCTCGCTGAAACCCAACCCCACCAGAATCCATTTTGTCCCACACAGCAGCAGATTATTCTAATTTCCAGTGCCCCTTGGGCACCTATCTCACAGCTCCCAATTCTTCTTTTTGAAGAATAACATTGCATGATGATTCACCAAGAGATTTTGTGCCAAGCTGAAAAAACAGGCGGTCTGTGTCGTAGCACTTGGTGGTACTCATGAGTCTTCTAGGCAGTATCCCTAAGAGCTGGCCTTATGGTTCTCCTCATTTTCTCCTCAACAAAACCCTCTGGTTTCTGCATTTTAATCAGGATTTGTCTGCCTAGCCCCTAAATTGCTCATCTGTCTCTCCTCCTGAGAAGCATGGTCCTTCATGCTTTCCCTTTAGCCATCTTGATCTTCATGGCTGGAGGAGAAAGATCATGCAAAGCATGAATAAATGATAGATAATGATAGATAAATGACAGAACAACTGACAAATCCTCCCCATCCAAATAACAAATGTGTCCCCAGGAAACCTTTCATCTGTCCACCTTCTAGAAGACTGTACACAAAAGCACTTATGCAAATAAAATTATCACAAGACACCAAGCAATACAAAAGACCCCAAACAATAAAGAGTAAGAAAAAGAAACCTGCCCAAGAGCACAGGGTTAAGGTTGGTTTCAGCTGGTCTTCTGTCCTTTTTTCTGTTCTCTTACCCCTGCTCCCCTGAACAAAGGAAGTTTGTTGTCAGGTTCAAACATTTCCTGGGCCTTGTCCGAGTTCCACCTTGTTTTCTTTTTCTCTCTTCCCCACCCTGTACAAATAAAGCAAAAACCAACTGGCACCACCTGTGATGAAAGGACAACTAAATGCAGAATTTTATCTTTTCTTTCTTTTCTCCCTCCTCCTTTTTTCCTTTTCTTGGCCAGAAGTTTTGGGCAAAGGACAAAAGGTATTGTTGGGTAAGCATAATTCCAGGGGCTGAGTCACTAAAGTGCTGGCTGCTGCTGGGGTAGAGTAAGCCAAGCCACTGCTTCACTAAATGCAACAAAAATGCCAGCAGCACCACTGCAAGCTCTGCCAGCCCCAAAGCACAAGGGGCAACAGAAGATTCACATGGCACGAAGAGGTGCAAAGAAACTAAATAAAATCCTGGTACAAATATCCTCACCTAAGAAATCTTAGGAGAAAAGACTGTCACACCGCAGAGATTGCACTGAAAAGACTGTCACACCACAAAGATTGCACTCTTCTCTGAAAACAGTAAAGGTTGTGAAGGTCAGTAAAAAGTTACAGCCTTTACTTATGATAAGGGAAGGCTCAGATGCCTTCTTTAGTTCTTCATCCAGGCCTACTTTTTTGATTTCATGACCCGTCAGACCCACAGCTGGTCAACCTGTAAGCTCTGGAGGCAGGCAGCTCCCATTGCTCCTGCAGCCCCAAGCACAACAGAAGGGGCACGGGGCTTCCAGACACCCCTACAATGCAGAAAATCATCAACCCATTTCTGGCTGCAAATTAAACGGTGCCCCAAGCGGCTACTTGCTCAGAGCATGTTCTAAAGCGCACTGCAGACCCTTGGAACTAGATGGTGCATTTGGGGGAGCTGGAGCATGGGCTGTTTGTTTATTTTATGATGCACTTTGCTCTCCCTCAGTTGCACTGTTATCCTACACCTGTTTGCTCCCCTTCTCCAGGCTGATAACAGGCAGCACATTGTGCAGTGGGGGCCTGGCCTGGCTCTTTTTGTGTTTAATGAGACATATGTATTTAGTTCCCGACTATCAATAATCAGGGAGATGGAAGAGGCAGAAAATTTCCCTCAATAGGCATAATCAGTTCAGCAGTGATGTGGAGCAAGGTCCTGAAATGGACAGAAAGAGAACAAATGCTTTTGTTGAACATGAGGGCAAATCCGGCTCCCCAGAACAGCACATTTCCTTTGGAAACCCACACTCACACAGAGCGTTATGTTGCTGCTCCATTTCCTTAAGGCAGACACAGGCTGGCCTCTTGCAACAGTTCTGGCATCTCTTCATGGCAGACCCCATGACACATGGAGGCGGCTGAGAACAAGGGATCATGCTTTTCCAGGAACAGGGAATCCAGATTTTCTGGTTTATAAATTTTCCCATCTGGATTTGTTTTGTTGTTCATAGGGTAGATCACGAGAGATAAGGAGAGAAAAGTAAAGAAATATCAGAGCAGTGGCAGCCCTGATGGGCTCAGATGAATTTCTTGCATGTAACAATCTCCTGTTTGGGCAGAAATTTGAATGCATTTTCCAGCAGCAACACAGATAAACTGGTATTCTCCCCTGGGGAATGTTTCAGTTTCTGCTGCTGCCTACAGGTTCTGTGGTGCAGGAACTGAGGAGCTTGGACATGCCCACTCTCAAGACTGACTCCAGAAAGACATGGCAATTTCTCTACCTTGCGTGGCAAAAATTAAAACCATCTCAGACTTCTTCATGTGAAGCCCCTTAGAAGGGCAGGTTATTACCTGAAACAACTCCAGTGAATGACTGTGTTAGGGAAGTCCTGCACAAGCTTCCAAGTGGCATAGGAAAAAATTATTAGGTCATCTCCATGTAACAGAACCAGTAGCTTTACCACTCTGTGGCACAGGGCCCTATCAGAGCCTCTTTGCTGGGGAAGAATCCCCTGGGATTGCAGCCAGATGGCCTTGGGAACAGATCTCCCAAGCTCTACCAAGTCATACCCCTGCTCTCAGGTAAGACCAGGCCCTACAAAACCTATCAGGACTTCTCTTCCCACCACTGCAGCCTTGTCCCAAGGCTCTAAACTGGCTTTCAATGTCAATGGCTACCTAGGTACAGGAAGGCACCTGCAGACTACAGCAGATATGGGCCTGGAGCCCAAAGATTCCCATAGGGAAGAGCATTCTGAAGAGTGGAACCAAAGGGCCAGGAGCTCTAATGCTAGACATGTTTGTTCTCCCCTGCCACCTCTAAGCCTGGCTGCTGAATTTACACATAGCAAGGACCACTTGGTAAAGCCAGCACAGTGCTGTCAGCTGGGAGCCTCCACACACTAAGCTCCTGGTTAAATGTTTTCATCAAAACCAGAATGAGAAAGCGCAGAGCAAACACCGCCAATTAGTGGCTGGGATGAATCGCTCCTGCCAGCATATCTGGTGAGAAGGGCATGAGTCACCTTAACCCTTTGGGAGCCAGAGCCAGCACAGCTCCACAGGGGAGACGAGGAAGACAGGAGAGAAAACCTCTCCTGGATCTTTTATCTGCAACCACTCCTTTTCATTTATTTGCAGGGAGTTGAATTCAGGAGCGAACACTTGCTGTATTTGGAACCACATTATCCCCATAACCTCTGCCATCACCATTCTGCTCCAGTGAAGATGGACATGAGTTGGTTCGGAGACCCAGGCAGTAACCCAGGGCAGAGGCTGCCAGATGCCTGTTGAGGAGGTCTGGGGTTGGTCACCCCTCAAGCCATCTCTACCTTTCAAACCCATTACAGGTAACAGAAAGTATCACCTCACTTTTCCTGAAGACCAAAGTGTCCATCAGAGTAACATGATGATACTTGATGTCTCATTCCAAGACAAAATGCTTCCCCATTAGAAACATGAGGAAATGTAGTCAGCAGTAAGAGGACAGGTGGGCTGAGGTGCACATGTTCCTCTTTCTCTACACAGCTGTAAACTGTCCAATTTCTCAACATGTAAGAGGTGGCCAAAGTTAACTGTGTGACTGGGCTAAATTCTCTTTCAATGTAAGCAACATGCTGCTGTTTGTGGCAGGATTCAGCACCACAAGTATGCACCAAAAGTTCAACCATCTACGAGCATCCAATGTTGCAACATTACAGGTGTTCAGAGAGATCAGTTAGCTCTGCAGCAACAGATCCTGAAGTCAGAACTCTCCTTTTGCTCTCAGTCACTCAAGCAAATACTGACTGACTCCACCTCAGCAAGGACTGAGCAGACACTGCAGGAGGGGCCCAGGACTGTGTATGGACCAAATCCTGCCCACCTACTATAGCATCCAGCAGACATGGCACTGCTGCTCCAGGCAATGTTTTGCAAACTCTCTGCAAGGGAATCTACCTTGGACCAAGCTCCCTGTCTCAAGGTGAGGAACAGGAAAGGCATGGGGGCAGTAGACCTTCACCTATGGAGATCAAAAGGCACCCACCCAAGGGAAGGAAGCTAAAAGCCAGGAACGAATAAATTAACACCATGGTTTATACTGCAGAGGTTCCTTTCAACCTAGAGCTATGTAGGATGCAGCCCACCATCAGGCCCTCCATAGTTCCATGTGTCTAAAGCTGGGCCCCCCAAATGTGAATTTCAAGCATAGCAGGATTACTGGAGCAGACAGTTTCAGATCTTGCTGAGCCAGCTTGTGGCTGTACTCAAAATTGAGTAAATTTACAGCTGTAAGCTGGGAGTTTATACAACCCGTAACTTGTTAGGGATGGCTGACCAAGCCAGAACGATCTCTCCCCAGCCAACAGAGCTCCTACTGGTTACCCCTCTGATTGCCTAGTAGGTTTTATTATTTTTCTTTTGCTTTTGCTTAGGTGGGGGGGGGGGGGGGGGGGAAGGGAGANGGGGGGGGTAGGAAAGGAAGTATCTATTTTTGTTCCTTTACTCACCAAACAAAAATTAAAATTAAATCTTGGGTTCAATTCACTAAAGATTCCTCAGTGTATCAGCTGGGGATTGCCCAGTGACCATCTCCTTGGATGAGGCTTCTGTATTTTTCTCATTCTGTGCAGAGTCTTGCACCATGAACAGCTCCATAGGATTCAATGTATTATCACCAGAGTTCATAAGGCTACGCTTACGCTGCCCCTTTTGTGTGGACACTTCCCTCCTCACAGATGCTACTCTAGTCCAACGTGGGCTGCAAGAAAATGTGGTCTGAGTTGTCTGAGTTTAGTGCAGCAAATATGGTGCCCTGAGAAGATGTTCCTTCAATCTCCTTTACAAGGATAAACAGCTGGAGCAGTACCAGACCTGAAGTGATCTGAACCTGGATTCACACACAGCAACACAAGGGGCTGCCAAATAACGGGAAAGCACCAGGCAGAGAGTGTGAACAGGACTACAGGAGCCCTCTGACGGGAACAAAACCAGCATCATCCACTGTGCCTGCAAGTGTGAAAGACATCCAGTCCGAGGGAAGCACAGGACTTGCCTGCATGTAACTGCCTCAACCTAAGATCCTCTATTTTCATTACAGCATGGTCCTGGTCCCAGTTCTTGTCTCAAAGGCATTTTTAGCAGGAAGTCCAAACATGCTCCGACTGCAACAAGGCTGGATGAAGGGCTAGGGGGTTCTCGTGGGACTCACTATTCTTTGTGAACACAGGCAAGACAAGGACAGACACACCACCTTCCACAACACACACACGCTAAAAAGCATGAGGTGCCCAAGCATGATGAGAGGGACATACACCTACCTCAGTCATTATATGGTTGCAGGCACACCATTCACTGTCCTGGGAGGATGCAGTTTTTCTAGGACATGGCTAAGGAGCATAAGTAGGTCCCTCCTTTACCCTCTGCTCCATCCTGAATACGTAACAGCCCAGTACACCAACAGTTTACATGAGTTAAAGAGCCAGATGAGGCTTTAGGGACTCAGGCAGGATAAAATACTCTTTAGCACCCAGCCACAAAGTAAGAAAATTAGGTAAATGGGGCCTTTGCTGAAGTCTTAAACAGGAGACTGGAAAAGGGGAAATTGCCTCTCTCTCTGCTTTGTGAGCAGGGATCACACTACCTAGTGCTGCTCCCACAGTTTAAAATACTTAAGTCCTCCAAGGTGCAGCTTAATTTTCTTTTTTAAAAAAGAAAAGTGTCAGTCTAATTAGATAAATCCTCCAAGCACGTGGCCCAGAGTTCGTCATGGAAATTAACCTCCTTGAAAGATCACAGTGACTGAAATAAGAAACTGTGTGTTTTGGCATAGTGCAGTGAAATGGGAGATGCAGGCTGCATTTCATACACCTTCCCTTTCATAAACCTGCCGCATTTCTTATCTGCCCTACCGGCCCTGAGCACGGCAGCAAGACTTTATCTCCGAATGCCGGTTTGCAAATCGCTTCTGAGAGGTTACAATAACCCCTGGGAGAGATTCTGCTGGCTCACTAGTGTGAAAGGACACCGCTCCCCTCCTATAAAGTTGGACCAGCCTGAGGCACTGGCAGAGGGAGGGGCTCATCACCAGCAGCCCTCTGGAGAGGATGTTCTGCAGACACAGCTCCCATGGGGAGGCAGCCAGGCTGGGAGCTGTTTGCCAGCCACCCAACTGCTCTGCCAGCTTCATCATGCACCACACAGGCAAGCGTGATTCTGTGCAGCCCTCACTGCTCCTGGCACCGGGATGGGCTGACTGGGGCAGGAGGGAGATACCTCCAGGCCACAGTCTGTGGTCACTTAGCTCAGTTTGCATTTATGCCAGGTACATTCACATCTTCTTATTTAGAAAGCTTTGCCTATCCACACTGGGAAAAGTGTAAGGGTGGCAGTTCATACTGCTTAGGAATAGAATGTCCCAGTACCTTTGCTATCGGAAGCAGAAGTAAACCAGGAAAGAAAAGAACCAGCTCATGAGTGAAAGTCGACTGCCACCCCACCTTCAAATACAAGCACAGGTCAGAACCAGCCTATCTTGTACTTTTAGGGCACACTTTCCAGTCAACTGTTCTCCAAATCCAGCAGGCAAACTTATGCTTGGGTCACACTCTTAGCATTTGTTCCTCAGGCCCCTCCCAAGTGTCACACAACATATTTTAATAGACAGCTGAAGCAAGACCCCTCTTCACAGTTCCAAACAGACCATCAAGAGATTCTCTCTCTTAAGTTTTCCAGTTCCCACTGTTCTTTCAAAGCATAGCATCCAAAACAAAAACTCCCTGAAAAACCTGTAAAGTTCATCTACCTCCTTCCTTCCCAAGTCTCATGGATGATGGTGTGTATAATAACACTGTGCTACCCTCTCAGCACTGAGACCAACCTTGCCAGCTGACTTCATACACAGAAGGATCAGGAGCAGCCTCAGAGACCAACTCTGAGGTGACTTGTTGTATTGTCATTGAAATGACAAGCCCTATGGCTTGGAATCTGGGAGTTGTTTCCAAAGTTGTTTCAAAACAGCATCACTGGTGGCAGAACAAAAATAGGATACCTTCTGGAGAGAAAACTACCTCAAAATGCCATGGCAGGCAAGGAGCCAAAGGCCCCCAAAGGCCCCAGACAACTGACAGTCCTGCTATGCCTTTTCCTACAGCAGTTATTACGCACAAGGCCTTGGCAGCTGGACTGCTCTAGAGCTCACCCTGTGAGCACAGACTCTTGTATCTCCGGGTCCTATTCTAGACCAGCTCAATCACGCGTGAAGGGTATTAGCTGACACCCCATCAACAGCCATTGGACAGAGTCAGTGAGAGGGGTTGCAGGCAGATCCCTCTGTGCAAGAAATGGAGCCTTCTTGCTACAATTCATTAGCTGTCTCAGGAAAGAGTTCAAAAGACAGATGATGCACAAAAACTGCATTCCAGTTTCCTCCTGCTCCCTCCAGATCAGGGCTGAGGCATGCTGGAAGGACACTACCAGAGAAACCAGGATGAACTCAGGCCTAATACAGTTCCTTAGTACTTCTCTGTCAAGTACAGGCAAGCTCCACGGTTCCATTACTAACAACTTGATACCTAATAATATTACAATAACTTAATACCTAATAATATTACCAGCGTAATACTTGATGCCAAGCACCTGGACCCAAAAAAATCGGCATTTAACAAGACTTCCACTTCACTGCACTTGGCTTCTGCCAACTGATCAAAACTCAGCATCCACAACTCCTTTCTACCTGCTCCAAGGTATTTGGAATAATTTAAAAAAAGGTAAAGCTCCTACTTCAGCCAGAAGCTAAGGGCTGATCCAGAGAGACAACACAAACTGCAGGAGGGGAAAAATATATTCAAGTGCTATTCCATTCCCCTTCTTTAGGTTTTGGATGCATTAGGCAAATTCCCAACTACAGCAATCCCTTCGGTCTGCAACTGGAGTTAAGAGACCAGAAAGAAGGACCAGTGGCCATCACTGAAAGCTCAGCATCTTCCATTACACATCAGCACAGTAAAAAAAGGGCGATGCCAACCCTGAAATGTTTTTTTCCAGAAGGAACAAACACACACCCTTTAGAATGGGTATGGTGAAATCTGCCTGGAGAGGGAAGGACTCAGCAACACCAGCAGGTTCCTGACTCCTTATCATCAAAGCAAGAAGCCCAGCCTCTGAATTCATTTCATCAGTGTCCTCTTTCTTCCTTCTCCAAGGGCTCAAATCCCCAAACGCGACTGCAAATACACTGCCAAGGAGGTCGTGCGATATCTGAATCCACAACGGATTCAAAGACATCTCCATGTTTTGCTGTCAGCCTGAAGTTTGAATAAGGGAGCCCACCAGAAAGAGTGAATGAACGCTGGCAGCTGCCAGCAGAACAGAGCCGAGCCTGTGCTTTAAGCCACCTAGTGTCCGAGCCGCGCAGGGAGATGCTTCAGGAAACGCAGGCAAAGAGAAGGAGTTGAGACATCCAAGCAGACCGACGCGGAAAGAAGCAAAGGACAGGGTGCACCGGCCGAGAAGCGAGCCCGAGCGGAGGAAGCAGGCGCCAAAGAGGAGGCACGGCGAAGCACCGGCCCTGGGACGCCGCTCCCGCCTAGGCTGAGCCCCTGCAGCGCCGGGCCCAGGAGGGTTCACAGCCGACTCGTTTCTCAAACTGACCGCCGCCAAAGAACGTCACCATTACAGGCCAACATTTCATCCCAAAGGTCCACCTGGGTTGCTCGGGTGCAAACTTGGGAGATCTCTGGGATGCAAACTTGGAAACAACTTGCTCCAGCACAGGCCCGTGGAACGAACCCAAAGCGTCCGAGAGGCACAAGCCCTACTAAGCTGCGCCCACTCCCCTAAATACCACTTTCATCCACATCTCCTCTCCTGCTCCCAGAGTAGCCCCCTCCTCCTCACTCTCTTTCTCTGTGTCCTCGAGACTCCTCTCACCTTGAGGAGTGTTAGGATTACCCAGCATTTACACTCAATGCTCCTCTTTATTCCTTAAGACTGATTAAGAATGATAATGAGCTCCAAAGCAGTGACACGTCTCTCTCTCCCCCTCTGTCGCTCTCTCTCCCTCTCTCTCTCTCTCTACGTGCCTTTTCTGTCAAAGGCACACAGGACAAATCCGACCAAAAAAAAAAAAAAATCCTGACAATATGGATCAAGGACACATGAGGATTTATATTCTACAAATCCAGCCTTTTTTGTTTTTATTATTTCGCCTCAAATTCCATTCCTTTCCTCTTCTTACTCATATTCCACGCCCCCCACCCCCCCACCTCAAACCTCTCAGACTTTGAATGAAAAAGAAGAAGAAGAGAAGAAAGCTGCTTGCCTGGAAAACCTCGTTAATGTGGAGCTCTTAAACGGTTGATTAATTTTAGCAAAATTTATGATGCGCCCTTGCTCTTCTTTGAAGCTGCAGTCTTATATACCAAAAGCAAGTTAACTTTGAGATCTCTGTGCAAGTCAACTGTCTGCTAATTCTTAGATAACCTATTTAGGTACAACAAATGTACGGGAGAGAAATGTTACACCAGAGCATGGGAACAGTCACCCTGTCGGATGCTCAAAGTGGTTCGATTCAAACCCCCTAAGCACAGCCTGATAATCACAACCTGAAAACTCCTAACTTCTAGCAATTTAACTTCCCATAATGATTAAAAAAAATCATTAGTCACTTCCCCAAAAACAAAAGGAAAGAGGGAAACATAAACACAAATTCCAAGAGAAGTCTCTCCAAGTTACATCTGCACACACCACAGCAACACCAGATTCTCGGCTGCACTGGAAACATCAGGTTCTCCCGAAGCCACCTTTAAACCAGCTACGTTTTGCCAGAGGGAAAAACTGAGCCTTAGGGAACATCATAATACTGATCTATACATATCCTGAACTATACCTCAATATTTCAATCTTCTCCTCAGCTTCCTCCTACCCAGTATTTGCTTTTATTCTTTGTCTCCCTCTGCTAGACTCTGTTTTTCTGATACAGACATCAGAAGGCTAAGGGCTCAATTATCAAGTCTGTTGAATCCTCAGCTTCACGTTACTTAGGAGGTTCTCTATTGCTCTTTGGAACTACATCGCAAAATCTCTTTCGTTCTCGGCTTTTCTTTTTCCTACTTGTAACGTCTATTTCCGACACACCCCTGTGCGTGAACCCACAAATCTATTTGGGGTAAATGGAGAGAAACCCTGAATTGGTTTGGGAGACAGAAACATTAATAAAAATAACCTTAAGAGTGCCTAACCAGACTAAACCTGAAGCACTTGCAATCTTGAAACCTAAAGTAACATCCACATGGAATTTACAAAATATGATTCGAGTGGTTCTAATCAGCCCCAGTCTGTGGAAATTTGGAAGGAAGCGGCTCTTTGATTAATGTTACAAACCAGAAAGGAAACATATTTTAAAAGTTAAAGTAGCAGCATTGTGGAATACAGAATCATTACCAGCATGCATTTATGATACCTGCTTCAATCAGATGGCTTGGGGTTTTGTTTTTAGGGTTTTTTTCTTTTTACTTTAAGAAAAAAAGGAAGAGAGGATGCAAGTAAAAGCTTTTGTTTATGGAAGTATGTGGCGCTTTTATCTCCCAAGGAATTTATAGAGCTGGACTGCATATAAATCCTTCTGAAAATGAAATTAGCAAAAACAAAACGGGGGTGAAGGTGCTGGAAGGAGTGTGGGAGCGGGCAACCATCACCTCAGTAAATCATAGTGGATAACCAGCCCCTGGCTCGGACAGATAGCAAATTCAGCTTTAATAGGAAGAAACAGAGTTGGAAAGGGAAAGAACAAGATTCATACCTTCAACAAACTCTTTGCAAAAATGGGGGGGCTATTCTTAATAAGCTTTTGAAAGTTACTGTGCAAGTTTGCTTGGGCTTGAAAAGAAAAAGGAAATAAGGGGTTTTTTCCAGCAAGCTTGATTGTTTTGGGTGGAGCTCAAGCATGTGTGTATATATGCTGTATATAAAAATGAATTACTAATTCTTTCCTGGAAATTGTTTGAATTACAATCTGCAAGATAGAAAAACACACCTTTATTTTAACACTGATTTTAATACAGATAGAATTGGAGGGAGGGGGAAAAGTGAGGGAAACATTTTTTTCCCAGTGCACAGCAAAACTCCTAAGCAAGAATAACATCCCGCCACACATACCCAAAGACACTTTGCTCAGCTGTACAACACCAACTTAACTCCAGCTTTCACTGGCTTTCCCCTGTACAAAGGCTTTGTTCTGAAACTGCAAGAATGACAATGTCATGTGTGTGGAAA
>VZDJ01000034.1:6472353-6514229 GCA_008694505.1 Cyanoderma ruficeps
GTTCTGTCTTGCACAAAGCTTCAACTTCAGGCTTTAATATATAAAATATACAGGAGCCCAGTAAAAGCACTGAAAAGGTACAAAGTCTGAAAACAAAAGGGGACGCTGCTCCTTTAAACGTTTTAGTGCATATGGAGTTTGATTTCTGAAAGAGATCAGTTTAACATCTCCATAGAAACCAGCAACAGATTATCATCAACAGAATAAATAACTAGTCTAATAAATTAAACAGGAGGCATAAGATCTGGAAACTTGATTACTGAAGTTCAACAATATTCTCCCATAAACTCTTCCAAGCCACCTTTAGGGTCGCTAACAAGGTGGCAGCGACACACAGATAAAAGGTAGGTGGGAAGCAGGCAGGACTTCTGAAAGGAGAAGTCGGAAACATTCGCAAGAAATTATACCACGCTGACAGTCAGCAAATCAATAGAGGAAATAAATTCATCAATGAAGTTTTGGGAGAGACAGCTACTCTTCCAGGGAGCTAGCTGCCAGGACGCGCTGTGCAGTGCAGCGCGGACAGGAGGGGGCACACAGAAGGTGGACGTGCGGCTCCTGAGAAGTTTCACCTTTCCGACCCGAGAGAGCAGGAGGGCTCGAGTCGATCGTTTAAACCTGCCGTGATTCGGAGCAGCCTTCGGCCGCAGCCCACCCCTCAAAGTTTGCCGCACAAGTTGCCCGCCGCACGGCCAGGCGCTCACGGCCCAAGGCAAGCGGCAGCGCCAGTCCCGCGCCCGCCCGACCCTCTTGACAGCTCGCCCGCCGCCCCGGGCCGCCGCCGAGCCCGCCTCTGCTCTGCGCCCCGGCTGCCCCTCACTCCTCCTCTGCTCCCCAGGACCGGTGCTCCGCGGCCGCCGGCGCTCGGGGCCGCAACACGGCACCACTCCTCGCCTTCCCCGTCCGGGCCCCCCCACCGGCCGAGCTTATGAGTGACGGCTCGGACACCTGTTCCCCGTCCCTAGAGCCTCCAGCGTGGGCAGCCGCTCCCCCGAGAGTCCTGGCCAGTGCCCCCCACCCGCCGCCACCCCGGTCGGCCGTCCCCCGCCCGCCACTGCCCCGCCGCGCACGGGGAAAGGGGGAAAGGGGAAGGAGGCGGAAGGGGGAAACTTCCTGGCTCCGGATGGCAAATCAGCTGCACATTCTGCAAATACCACCGGGTAAAAATAACCTGCTGCTTCGGCCGGGGGGCCGGACACCGGCTGCCCCGACCCGCGCTCCCGGCCACCGGCGGCCCCTGCCCACCGCGATCCTGCCGGGGGTCTGCGGCAGTGCCGCTGCGGGCACTGGGAGAAGTGCTGCCGGCCCCGGCCCGACCACTTTGCAGAAAGTTCCCCGGTACGGCTCGCCCCGCCGCACCCGGCCCTGTCCGCGGAGCGCTTCAGCTGCCGCTCGCCCAACTTTGCTGCCGCCTTTCCCCTCCCACCTCTCGGTGCCTCGCCGGGACCCTCGGGTGGTGCGGCGCGGCGGGGCTCCGGTTGCCTGCCCTCGGCGCGGAGCGGGAGCACGTGTTTCCCCGTCTCCTGCCCGGGGTCCTGCCAAAGTCTTGAAAATTGACGGGCGCCGCCGCGACCGCGGCTCCGCCGCCGAGCGGGCACAGCGCTACCCGGCCGCCGCCGGCCCCCCTGCCGCCACGGCACCTCCCTACTGCCGCGGGGCCGGGCGGCCGCCGCTGCCCCGCTGCCGGCCGGTGCCCGCAGAGGCTGCCCGCTGCCCGCGGAGGTGGGCGCTGCCCCACGGGAAGCGGCTCGGAGCGCGGAGCGCTGCCCACCTGCCGGGCAGCGCCGCCCGCCCGCGCAGCGCCCTGGCCCCGGGGCTGCCGGCGGCGGGGCCGGGGCCGGGCGGGAGCGGACGGGCTTACCTGCACTTGGGGCTGCTTTGGTTGACTTTCCAAGTCAAGGGAAATGTGTGTGTGTTTGGGATGGAGGCAGCAGCGCGCATGCGCCATCAAACTTGCCCTGATCCCGGATTTTTCCTCCTCGCGCTCCCCTTTGCTTTGATTATTGAATTTTCCTATTTCTAACAGGAGGGCGGGCGTCGCGCAAAACCCGGCCTGGAGCCCGCCGCCGCCCGCCCCGGCCCGCCCGGGGTGGGGAAGAGGGGAGCGGCGGGAGGGAGCGGGCATGGAGCGGACTCGATCTCCAGGCAGGCAGGGCAGGCAGTCAAGGGAGAGGCGCCTGCAAAACCCGGACCGGATCACCCACCCCTGGCAAGGGAAAAGACGAGAAAGTGTCCCCATTTCCCAGCCCGCGAGGGCAGCTGCCTGTCTCCTACCCTGTTCCTCCACCAGCGGTTCCTCTTCCCCATCCGTCTCCTTCCCAGAGAAACACTGTAAATTTTATAAAATTTTCTATTTTCCAGCCTGCTGACCCCTGTTCACCTTACTTCCCTAAGACTAAACTCCATGGAGATGACAAATAACTAGGTTGTGTGTACCGCTTTATTCTTCTGCTGGTTTTCCTAGGCATGATGTTCAGTTGCTATTTTAGAAACTTCTAAACTTCTGTACTTTTCTTTTGCTAATGTTCTTTGTCTGGATTTCCCTCAAGTTTAGAACTAACTATTGTCTCGGATCTACAACTGTAGTATTTCTGTTTGGCTGTGCTGGCTTTGCTGGCAGTTGCACACAGAACTAACCTTTGTGGGTCTGAATCCTAGAGAAAATGCCAAGGAGCAAATGTGTAAGCTATGAGCAGCCTTGTAGACTGGGCTGGTTTTGGGAGATGTTGTTGCAGGATCAGAGACAAGAGTTGTCATGCACCTGAATTTCCAGCAGGCAGGCATCACATTTCTGTGTTAAACTACTTTCCCCAGCTCCACCTTTCATTTCACTGAGACAGTGAGTATACATTACACTTGCATGTGCACATTTTGTGGTGGCGATTCCTTAGAAGCATCCACAGAGACCTTTTCCTTCGTCCCCTGGTTGCCTCTACAGAAGCCAAGAGCCTGGGCTCACTGGTACCGTGCACTCAGCACTGGGGTTTAGAGGTACAGCTGCCTGCCTGCTCAGACAGTAGGTCTGTGGGATGGATCTGCCTCCATCGTAGGGCTTGCAGGATGCAGGCCTTAGGCCGAAGCTAGGCAAACCTGTACACTCTTGGATAATTTTGCTCGTTGGCAGCAGGGAGCTCCACATCAGCACACCCACACAGAAGCCCTTGCAGGAACGTCTTGCTCTTCCTATGCGCTTCCTTGTCTGTGTCTGTCTCCACCTGTTGCCTCTTGTCTGGTGTTTACACCATCAGCTCTTTGGGGCAGAAACCATGGTTTTGCTCTGGATTTGTCAGTGCCTTGCACAATGTGGCCCAACTCCATAACCACAACTCCTATGTGCTATTGCTACACATATAAATAATAATAATTAATAATAATAGACTAATTCCTCTGATTTTGATGTGACTACTCATGTGAGTAAAAGTGACTCACATACATGAGCGTTTGTGGGACTTCTGCCAGGTCTTGAGCTTTTATTGTGAGTCTTCCAATATTTGGTGTTCTCTTTTGATCCCCAGCTCCTGGAATGACTTGTTTCTAGCACTTGTGTTTACACAAGGACACTTGGAAATGTGGCCTAGTGCTGTGAAAAGCCTCAGAAGCCAGAGAACAAATACAAAACTTCCAAAGAAATAAATTTTTAATGGCTTTTGTGAAAATCTTGTGATTTGGCAGCTCAGGGAGGAGTGGAGTCTGACTCATGAATTTTGAGCAGTCAAGTTTAGCAATATGCATCCATTGAGTTAAATATTTAGGTCCCTGTAAAGACTAGATTTCTACTATTCAGGCCAAACTTATAGTGCAGAGACATATGTTGTGGAAATAATGTTTAAAGTACGGCTGTCTTTGAAAAATCTGAGGTTTTGTATATTTGTTTATTGTTTGGAATTTTTCATTCTGAAGTTATTTATTTTTACCTGTTCACAGTAAGGAAGCAGGAAAAAAGGCATGAAAATGGGATTATTAAAGTAAATAGGACTGTGTGAGACTGTTACAATAATTGTGGCAAGTATTTATAAACTGCCAAAAATGCAACCTGCAACCTTCTTAAATTTGATATGCTGAAGAGACACTGCCAGGTTAAAACCCATGTGTTTCTGAAAGTAAATGTCCCAACTTCTTCTCACAAAAGTAAAAGGGAGCAGGTCCCAAGCGATGAATTCTTGCTTATGAGGCATCCCTGAAGAATGAAGGCTTGGGAGAATAAGGCCCTTTAATTAAACCTGCATCGTTACTTTTAATTGCATTTACTTAGTATTTTCTCATGTTGACGTTTTTGCATTTCTCTCATCTAGTGTGTTGAACACAGACTGAATGGTCTTCCTTCTGTTTGGAAGTTTTCTAATTTTGAAGTGCTGTGGAGCTGAGTTAGGAGGAGAACTTGGGTAAGGGTTTTGGGGTGGTCCTGTTTATCACCGCAGGTCTCTTCTCCCTATGCTCCCCTGCGTGTGGTGGGAGGCTCAGACACTGTATGAGCTGTGCCTCTGAGAGCTTTGAGTCTCCTTCCAGACCACAGCTCACTCAAAGCCCATTCAGCCCTCTGATGTTCACTATACGCACCCCGGAGTGCGCAGCTCCTCAGCCAGATAGAACAGGAGGTAATGACACCTTGCACAGCCCATTCTAGATAAAAAGAAAATAATTTAGCAAATTGCAAATGATGCATACTTAACTATTTATGCAGCATCTTCCTGTCATCAACCCAAAGCAATTTTACTTCCGTGTTGAACAGTGGATGAAAATGTTCTATAGATTTAACCATTGCAGGGGTTCCTTTTAAGTGGTGCAGTAATCTCTCTCCAGCTAATTTAGTGTTGTAATAAGGCACCACCCTCACAAGTCCTTTGTGTTCTTGTGTCAATACTGCCCCCAAACCAAAAGTGCTGGCATCTGCATCTGTCAGAAAAGTGGGTCTGAAACACAGACTAAGAAAGGAGCAATATGGCCATCAGTGGAGCAATATGGCCATCAGCAGGGCGATCTCGAAAGCCTTTTGCTAATTTTGAACATACCTCATTTCATTCAGATTTCCTCTAAAATGCAATTTACTTTCTCAACAGGCTCATGATATAGTTTAATAGCACTGGAAAATTCAACAAGAAACCTCAAACAGAAGCTAACTGAGATGTATGTGGTGAGCCAGAATCCTTCAGTACAGATTCAGATTTGTTCTTGCCCATGGGGGTTCCTTGCCCACTGCTCAGGATTCAACTTGAACCAAATCATGTCTCTTGTTGGGATTGAAGATCCTTAACCAAAAACCTCTAAGGAAAATGTCTCTCAGTTTTGCTCTTTTCTGTTTCAAGCATACAACACGACAGTGGAAAAAATACAAAAGGAATCTTGGACATTGCTTTCATTTCCTTTCCTCTTATGGTTTTTTTTGCTGGCATTTACTAAACCTGTAAGACCTTACACAGTTATGGTTCCCATCTTCGGTAGTTCTTGCTTGCCTGAACATTTAACAAACAGTTCAGTTGCACAAGATCATTGATAGCTCATAGTCCATGTGCTCCTTCATCTCCAAAGAGGTTTCATCTATTTCCAGCCTTTCTTTAGCTTACCATAGCATGTAGTGATGCCATTAGTCGCTGCCCTTGGGGAGAGGACATCCTGTGCATTGCAAGCTTAGTGCCCATAAGACATTGGCTCTATTGAACTACATATTTCAAATGAATTTCCATGGATTGAAGTTGCAGGACATGTTTTATGCTATTTATCATTCAGCAATTAGCAATAGTAATTCCAAACTCATTATTAGGTCATCTGCTGTCCGCAACTCTTGGTTAAACCCAGAAATTTGTCTCTTAAGCCTAACTTCATAGAAGTTGCCTTGCTTTTGCTCAGAGCCCTCAGAGCCCTCATTTCCACCGTGGAGTGGGGTGGGTGCAGCTGTGTAGACATGCAGGACATGGTGAGTGTCTGTCAAATCCCCTTGTGAGCTGCTGGGCAGCAATGAGATGTGAGCATGGGAAGGTAATACAAGCCATTCAGCACGGAAGTGGACACAATATATAGACTGATGACAGGACAGCTGTTGGTCAAGCATACTGGCTGTGTCTTTTCTGCACAGTAGAGATTAATGTATTTTATTCACACCTAGCATATACCCCAGAACACTCCATCTGGCTATGCTGTGCAAGTGCAGCCTGAGAAAACTACATACCCTCAAAAATTACTCACACATGAAAAATGATGCTAAAACAACATGAGAAGGGCATGGATTAAAATGCCATAAGCAGAGAAATACATGCTGAAGGTTCTGACTTTGTCTTCAGGTCACCCTGCTTTGAGTAGAAGGTAGGAGGAAGAACTGCAAAGGTAGTTCCTGTAGCTCTGAGGCCCATGGCAACACTCAGGCTGAGATGCCTTGTTCCTGCCCACTCGGAGCAGGTGACATGATTTCCATAGCCTTGCATGCCACATTACTTCCTCAAAGAGGCACTTAATCTCTAGTAAATGGGGAGGTCTAGACTGACCAAAGTACCAAACTGGACTGAACCAGTCACCTATCCCATGTGTACTACCCAAGAGCCATCAGGCATCAGGAGTGACATTTTCCAAACCCAGCACAGACCAGGATGCAGTCCAGGACCTCTGATCCTGCTTCACAACTCACTGGAAGAATGAAGAAATCACTCAGATATGCACTATAAAAAGCCTGTGTATTTACTTAATTTCACAATGGAAAATTAAAAGTAATTGCAGAGGAGGAGGCATTTTTTCAGTTGCAAGTGCAATATTATCCACTTCCATATTTTATCATTGGAATGGCACAAGTAATCAAGGAGTGTCATGTGGTCATCGTTTGCCCAGTGCCTTTTTGTCACAGGAACTTATTTCTTTGCATGCACCCAGAATAAGTTGGTTAGATCCCCATTATATCCTGCTCCAAATCCCCTGTGTTGGCATTACAGGGGCAAGAATTATTTATATTGAAGTGGATCAGGCTCTGCATTTTGAAATGTCTTTGCTTAGAAATACATATAATTAATATCAGTATGCAAGTATGTTATATAAATATTGAAACCTTGTGGACCTAATTAAAGGCCTACAGACTGATACTAACTTTTGGTTGGTATAAATGAGTACGTAAGAAAGTTTACCATGCGCAGGATCTGTCCTTACCTGTCTTATTTGCCTCAAATATACTTGATACTTAACAAGGAAATCCTGCATTTAAACACAGTTCTGCCCCAAAATTTCCCAGTGACTTCACTATTCCGTGTGTCTGGGTAACATCCACTGGTTTGGGGCTTAGTCCTAAGAGAGACAACTAAAGGCAACAAATAAATAAAGGAGGAAACAATAATAAATAATCAACAACAATAATAAAACTGGAATTCAAGTGTGAAGTATGTTTGTAATTGTCTGTTAGAAAATAATCAACTAAATAGCAATAAATTATAAAAATTTATATTAACAATTCATTTGTGCTGATACAGACCTTCAAGTTAGAGTTCATTTTATTAATTTACTAATTAATTAGGCACTACATCACCTGGCACCTACATAGATTCTATTACAGTTTATGGATGGAAAACTTAAGAGTCTTGCCTAGGGACACAGTGAATCAGTGGCAGAGCTGGACACAGGACTGGAATATCCTCCACGGCTCTAAGTCTGTTTACAGCATAAAGTTGCCCTGATTTTCTGACTAATTTAGTTCAGCAGATGCAATTCTCAGTGTGGGGACTCCAATTTGGGTTCAAGATGGAGTTATTTTGTTTGAGCTTAAATCAGTTCTTAATTATACCAAGCTAGTTACATAAAGGCAGTTTTAAAAATATCCTTGTAGGCATCTACATTTTGGGCTATTGATTTAAGAACACACCTTTAGTTTAAATGCTGCAATTTTCCTGACAGGTCCGAAGTCACAGCAGTTCTTGAGGTCCCTCCCTTCAGCACTTCACTAGCAAACCTCACCTGCTGAACTGAGATGTGCAATTTTGAGTGTCTCCAACTAAACAGTGCAAATATTGGCCCTGAATTTGGTTAAAGACAGAGCTAGTGCAATTTTGTTTGGCCTTTTAATAAATGGTTTAAAATGCTTCAAATTCAGGGTTTGCAACCGAGTCTCAATTGCTTAAGGAGATGCTGTTAGTGCCCAGCGCTGAGTTAATTACAAGACCATGACCCTTCCACACTGCCTCTCCCGGGTATCTCAGGACACTTCCATTAGGGAACATTTATTGATGGACTTTTCTGAAGCTGAGCCCCTTCCACTTGGTCACCTGCACCTATGTCCTGGGCAAGAGGAGGTGACTTGATTGTCTCTGTCTTGCTCAGTGTCTCTGTGGGTCACACTGGTGCTGGGACACAAACACAGGGACTCCTCGGCCCTCTCCCTTTTCTAGCAGTGCTTGCCAGCCTGGTAGGATGGTGTGGGAGTTTTGCACTGGCCCAGTGAGATGGAGGCAAACCAAGGGCTGTGTAAGGAATGCAGGAGAACTGCACAGGGTAATGGGAAACATTATTTATAGCCTGAATGCAGAAAACCTCCCCTTCCTCCCCCCTTGCCAACAGACAAACCCATGTCCAGTAATGACAAAGTCATTACCTTTTTATTATTTTTCAATAGGATTCAGATGTAGCGTGTCTGCTCCTTACAGGCTGATCTGATGGCTCTGGTCTCCTGTCACACTGGGAACACTCATCTAAACGCACCAAGTGGGTGTAGAGTCACTAGCCATGCTTTAGAAAATTTGGGCCTTGCCCTCCCAGAAGCCTGTTATCTCACTTATTAAGGGAGAATTATAATGTTTGCCTTCCTCCCGAGAGGCATTTGGGACTACAATAAAGGCCCTGTGAGAACTGCTGCAAGATCAAAGCAGGGATCCCATTGGAGAAGTTTGGCATAGTGCTGTCCCTGATAAGACGTGGTTTTGGGGGGCTCCTAATAGAAACAATGGGCTTTTCAATAATTTTTTTTTCCAGCACAAATGTTATCCTTGAGAAAAATAATTTTTTTCATGTGGAAATCCTAAAATTATATGATCCTCAGATACTGAAAAGGCTGAAATTCTTTTAGATTTGATGCTTTTCAAGCTTTCCATCCTAATATTGTATTTCCCATGAGAAGTCGCTATTCTGACACGCTTTTGCCCACTATTCCACCAGTGATCATTCTCTGATCTCCTTCACCTGCTGCCCCTCTGTAACGCCAATCCTCCTTTTTTCTCTTGCGTCTAATGCTGTAGCATGCTTTGTCTTTGTTTTTATGCTTTGTAAATGTCCTTCCCTCACTTTGTATCCTCAACAAGACCCCTGTGTGTGGGTCTGATAACCCACGTAGCACCCATGTCTCTGGGATTTATTTTGAGATCTGCTGCTTGTTTATTTATTTCCCTTTTAGCACACCCAGCGAGGCCTGTGTGGCAGGAGATGTGAAGGGAGGTGATTATGGGAGACTATTTCCCCTCGCTGCTCATTCATGACAAACAAAGAGCAGTGATTGATGATTAAAAATGCATTCTCTGGGCTTGTTTTCTTTTGTTTTACCATTATGGAGATATTATAAATACTGAATACTAATCAATCCAGACCTGGCGGGACCTCACAGACCTTCTACAATCCCAGGGCTTTGCTCTTGCTTATAACCTCTGCAGCTTTCCCCTCCCTCCTTTGTTTCTAAATGACAGACCTCCATCCCAACCAAAAAGGATTAAGTTAACTTTGGATGAATTTGGACTGTGTGGGCTGTCGCCTCTGCCAAACACCCATACTCTCCCCTGAAAGGATGCTAAGGTACCCAGGCATTTCCATGCCCTTTGTTTGCCCTGCAGTGGGGTGGAAACAGAAATTAATTCCTCAAAGAAAAAATTATCTTATTTAGGAAGCTCGGAGTGCCACAAATTTACTTGCAAAGTTGATACCTTGTGGGGAAGAGAAGAGACCAGGAAGTCCCCTCTAAAAAACTCATTATTCGTAGCAGTCAGGCTGGATTTCTCCCTGGGCATTTCTGTGCAAAAGCCAGAGTGCCACATCTGATCCTGCAACATTACACAATGTCCAGATAAACAGCAAACTCGGTGGTGCTTGCATTCTTTTATCTTTATTCAGTCAAATTAACTGCTTTCTCTTTCCCTTCCTGCACCCCTGCCCTTGCCTCATTCTCCCTCACTCCTGTAAAATAGAGACATGCCACACTGGCCTCTGCAAAAAATTGAACAAAATCATCTATTCCAATGGAATGAGAAGATTTCTCTTCACTTGGACCTAAACTACTACTTTTCTCTAATCAGCAATTTCCTGTGAGATTTTTCCAGTGTTCTGCTGAAGTCAATATTAAATCTCCCATACAACAAAGTTCTGACTCACTCCGGTGTGAGGACAGTTACGTTGAGGCTCAGATTTTGCTGAAATCTTCCCAGAGAGCAGAGTGAGGTCCCTCTTCTGCTCCTGACTGCACATGGGCAGACCCGAGGTGCTGACGGGGACACCGGGACACCAGCAGAGTGTAACAGCAAGTAGCACAAGGGTTTGGTTGCCTGCGTAGCTCAGATTACAGAAAATAAAATATGGTGGACACTGACATAGATTTTTCTTAATAAGCTTAGAACCAGCCTAGGAATAGCTGAGCTCAGCTGGAACATATCAGGAAGGAGAAGGAAGAGAATCTGAGCTGGGCTAGCAAGAAATTTTAGTCTGAACCATATGGCAAGAAACTGCAGTGTGTTCTTATCTTGAAGCCTGAGGATTTATTTTATGCACATAATTCCCTGATCATCTTGATGTATCATCTCTTAGGAGGAGGGTGTTACACTATCTAACCACCACTGCTGTAAGTTGACAATCTCTCAATCATCTTAACTTTCTTAAATAATTTTAAATATATATCTGTGTTTATGAAATATCAGGGGGCTGATCCCATTGAAGTCTGGGGAAGAACTCTAATCAGTTTGAGCAGGCATTTGGATCAAGCCCATAGACGCTCACTACTTTTTTCTTTAAGTATTGTATCTCTGCATCACATCTTTGCATGCTACTCTTCCGTAGTACACCCAGGGTCTTCCTCTCCCTTTGAAATATGAGATTTTTTTTTCTATGAGAACAGCATTTCTCTATAATCTGTGTTCAAAAATGAAAGCCACTGCTCACAAGTAATGAGGGAGCCTAAAATGCTGATTTTTAGCCAGTACACTTTATCTTTCTGTTTCCAAATTTACCTCCCTCTTCTCAGAGCAGTGTGAAACCAACTCAGAGTGAAGGGGACTTTGCAGCAGTAATAATAAGTAAATCTGCTTTAGAGTTTTGAGTTTAGCCTCAAGTCTGCAAGCTGCCTTCAGCTGCAATGTAATTACCATCAGTTCACCAACAAATTCTGTTTGCAGACTTGTTTCACCAGATTCAGTACACAGATTGATTGAAGCTGCTCTTTGGTGAGCCTGTGCAATGCAATGGTATCTTTACACAGTGGTCTGTTCAAAGAAAATGTTGTTATTGCCATATTTTCAAACATACACACTTTCACCCAAAGATCCTAACTCATCTGGCAGTTTGTTTCAATGATACCACTTAGCAAAAGCTTGGCAGAGACAGAAATGCATGTGTATGCATGTCTGTATGTGTATGTATGCACATGTCCTACATCCACCCACACTGCTTACTAATCCATTGGCTGATGTATTTATGGCTAGTTTGCTTACAAACCACTGCCCTCTGAGGAGCTCACAGCCACCTCCTGCAACCATGGCACACACTTGTCTCAACAGTAAAACCTGCACTTCAGAGAGACTCTGTTTATAACCTGGTTAAGGCCAGTGCCCTTTATGCACATGTGAAGTCCAGACCAGACACCCTTTTTGGCAATGCTACCTTTAAGGTGTTCTCTCCTTGCTGCCTGGTTCATGCATCTCCCAGCCCATTTCTCTGTAGTCACAGTGAACCCCTAGAGGCTCCAGGGACAGGAGGACCCGCCTTCTCTCTCCCTTTAGCTGATGGCATCTCTTCTCTCTTTTCTTCAGAAGATTTTTCTCATATTCTGAACTCTCATGAAAAACAGGCCATACTTGGGGTTACGTAGCATAGCAAAGCCAAGAAGCATTGCTCTGAAGCTGGATTAGAGAATGAGCCTGGAACATTTTCTCTAGAAAAATGAATCTAGACCTTGAAAGTGAAGAGACGAACATATGGCCAGGTCCCGTCTGGATTGATTTGCTCAGACTAGAACAGAGGCTGGGGCAATTCTTAAATCCGTGATATTAAAGAGGGCAGAGAGAAAATCACACTGGTCCTAGGAATAAATGAATTGGATTACAGAATATGACGACACTGCACAGTACAATGCTGGTTAAAGATACCTAAGCTACTGCTGAGTAAGTACAGCAAGCAGTGGAAAATTACACCAGACAGATCACTGTACTAATAGAGCCTTACTCTTCTGATATCAAGCTACTCAGGTATCTCTAAAACTGTGAGATGTACATATGTACTAAACACTGCAACTGCCACTTCAACTGTTTTGTCACTGTACCTCAACATCCTAATCTGTAAAACTGGAGGGAGGGGCAGGGGGGAGAAGATCACTGCTGCTATATTCGGAAGGAACTATGAGAATTATTTGATGTTTAAGAGCCCTGAAACCTCAGAGAAGGGCAATTTATTGTTCTTATTTTCCTGTGATCACACTATTCCCACTGGGATTGTTTATTTCTCAGCTCTGGGTTTCAATTTATTTATTTCTCATTGTGCTCTGGGTTTTCACACAGAGCAATTTCCACTAGCAAAGACTGAAGGGACTATTTTCCCTTTCTGGCTTCACTTTAACAAATGTACAGGCTGATAAATCCTCTTGTGAAAATCCTACAGGGTGAAGCAGGCTACAGATCAAAGGGAAGGAACATTTGTCCTCTAGTATGCTACCAATACCAGCAGAACCTCCTCACCTTCATAAAATGATCCTTCATAAAAGCTCATGTCCCACCCTCTCACTCTCAGTTCCCAGATCCAGACTTCTGACTTTGCCACACATTTCTGCCACCCAAGTCTGACCGTGTAATCTGGCTGTATTGGCATTAAAAGTTCAATTTCCTTGTGAAAGACATGTCTGAGAGCACCAGGAAATAAGGAAGCAGAGAGAGAATAGTACTGGATCCCAGGCTGGCTGATATGTGGAACTACAGATCCTTTGTAAGTTTGGGGGGAAGCCCCACCCAACTCCAAGTCCCAGCTCCGCCTGGGAATGTTGTGCAGAGAGCAGCCACCTCTGTGCCCTCTCAGGATGCTCAGATCTGGGCAGACTTTGCTTGTCTCTGCTTTGGTCTGGCTCCAGGTAGCTGTCCTTCCTGCTCCAACATCACAAATATGCTGTACTTGAGACACTTATGGAAATACAAAGGTCACTGCACCACTGTGTGTGAGTGCAGAGCTTGTTCCAAGCAGCAGACACACCCAGCACACCCAAGGACCTGCTTCCATGTGGTCTCCATGCAATGCACTCAGCCTAGGAGAAGCTGAAAGCAGGTCCTCTGTAACCCCAGCTCAGTCTAGCTCCTTCTTCTTGCTGGAGCCATTACTGTAGACAACTCAGGAATGGTCCCAGACCCAGTCCCAAAGTCCTTGCTCTAATTCAGGTATCAGGGAAGGTGCTGAAGTTGAATTTATACAAATCTTGACCAAAGGAATCAGGGAATAGCCTTTGGATGTATAAAGACTGGGCCATTTATATTGCCAATTCAGCAGGGTATTTAAAGTGGGAAGTGTCTGACGTCTTTATACGTCCCTTGGCTCTACTGCACGTGGCAGCCACAGAGTAGAGGAGTAGCTAAGCACTTGCTTAACCAGAAGTACTGGAAAGGTCCCAAGTGGTATCAAAGAGTTTTGAGTAACTGTTGAACCATCTGCTTTCGGGGGTGTATCTCACATTCTTAAGATCTGAATCATGATTCACAAACCCAGATAATCCCTTCAGTGTATTTAGGGGAAAACTATGAATTTTGGTTCTATGCAAACTACACCTATTCTCTGTTATTAAACTGTTTCTCTCTGGGATCATTATGAAGTAATCTGAATGTCCACAGTTGATTCATGTATTTGAAAAAGTAGATAATAATGTCATGAAAATGTGTAGAAAAGGTTTGGAGCTTGCCAGTACACTAAGGGTATGTACAGATTATCTCAAGTGGCTGAATTATTACAGCTCATTGTTCCCTTCTCCCCACCTGAGACACAGGACCTGACCATACTCCTGAGCAGTTGAAATGGCAAAGTTAAATACATTTGTCTGAACCAGCATAAATACCAGCATGGTTCAACCAGGCAAATTTTACTCTGGAACTGCACTGATAATTACTGTAGCAAGTTTACTGGTTACCTATTAAACTAAGGTTTGACTTGAAACATGCCCTTTTACCAATAAATTTGATTTGGTGCTATTGGAGACTGCTTTTCTGTGGACCAAAACAGTTTATTGGTTTCAATGGCTTATATGATAAACCAGATTATATAATAGCACATATCAAACTGTGGCCAGCAGACTTATAGCCAGATTTTAATATCCAAACTTTAGTTGAAGAGCCCTAAATGTTAAACCTCAGTCTCCCTAAGACTTAAAGCACAATTAGTCAATGAAGGTACAAACCAGAGTGAAACTGGGGTAACTTCCTGTAGGGGAATGGAAATCTAGTGCAAACTTTGCCTCTTGTTATTAAAATTATACTCTCTGATAATCAACACTTAGGGCAAGCATCTCAAAACTGACTGTGTAACTTCAGGGGCTCAGTGGAAACAACAGTCAGGAATCCTTGTAGGCACTTCCATAAAAATATCCATATGAGTGTAGCTAAAATGGAGAAAACAATTCAGGTAAAAAATTAAAAGGAAAACTCTAGAAAGCTTTGGTTAGACACAGCTGCTAATCAGTCCATAAGGGTGGGGTGGATAATTTATTGCTATAAAGTGGACTTATGTTCCCTTACCTGTGAATGTTATCATCTTTGATAAGCCATATGCATGCATATTTTATATTTCTATGTTAAAAAGCAAAGTACAATCTTATAATGAAAAAAAAGCCCAGTAAGTACAAGGCCAGGTTGCCCATGGAGGCAGGTGTGTGTGTGTGTGTGCGTGTGTNATAAAATGCTCCTTCCTCCCTGCCCAAAGAGCCTGCATGGTCACGAGATGGAGTTACTGTAAACATGGCCTTCTAAAGTCACCAAAAAAGTTCAGCACCCCTTGCAGGAAGGATCAGTTTACACCATCTAATTTTTCTGTCTGACTAAGACATTAAGTCAGATATCGTTTCCTGCTCACAGCCCATTTATCCATTCAACCAAGCTTTCTCCCTGTCCTCTGCTGGATTACTTCTTGAATCTTTCTGTCCCCTTTCTGTCCTCTGTGTTTCCAACGTGCTCACTATTTTTCCCAAAAAAGCATTTCTCCTGAGCTTTATCTAATACGAAGCTGAACACCTTCATAGTTATCTGCAATTCTCTTTAGCCCAAATCCTGAGAGACCCATGCTGTTTATATTCCAGAAAATTCCTGTCATAGCCACTAGGCCCACTAAGCTTCTAGCACACCTTGGGGTGGGTCTGGCTAGCAGAAGAAGCTGTGGGGAATGCTCCATGGAATGAACAAGTTGTCCATCCCTGGGTGAAGCAGCACTAAATACTGTTTCCTGCTAAACTCCTGTGCTCAATACAACACTGAACAGCTTCTGGGCACAGGACAGCTGTTGCTGCTACCAAAGAGACAATAACCAAAACTCTTAGGAAAGGCAAGGAAAAGGATGCTGGTTTTAAAAGATCATAGGTTGACTCTGTGGTGAAAGAACAGTATCATCAAGCAACTGCCGCTCTGATTTGGTCTGCTGGGAAACCTGGTGGGAATCAGGCTGGTTGTGCCTCTCTGGAAAGTGGAGAAAGATGTGTGTGCTGCCCACACATCCACAGTGCCCACAGAGGACAACAATGCCCAAAATATTTCAACCCTAGGGCAAAATTTATTCAACCTTAGCCCTCAACAAGGGGCAGCTCTGATCCAGACACCTGTCCACACACCAAGTCTAAGTTCAGTTTATTCTCAACAGGTCAATTTGGGGATGTTTCCTTCAGGAAATCTACCACTCATTTCAGCTGGATTTTACAGCTTCCATAGCCCAGACCATCACAGCTTGCAGTGGACTGTGGTGGGTGTCTGCTTCTCTCTCACTGTGTCATGTGGCCTGAAGGAGAGGGTGTCCTATCAGCTCATATGCTGTGAGTTTGCAGCCCCTTGGATGATCCTGACTGGAATTTCACTAGTCCCAGTAAAGAACCCTGCAGACAGAAAGGAGAAATAGCTCTGTGCTCTGTTCCCTTCCTGCACCCAAACATGGTATCTGCAACCAGGGAACAATGACTTAAAAAGGACTTAAAAAACAGGCATTATTTGTCATCTGGAAGAGCTATAAAAAGAAACACTTCTCAAGTAGTGAGTGTGAATACCATTACTTTACAGATTCAAGGGAAAAATAGCAGATAACCTTGGGGAGACCCGACCTTCAAACAGGTTCAAATGTCTTTACCACGTTTTCCCTTCCTCTCTCCCACACAAGCACAAAATTACATACATGTACACATTCCCACACATATATACTCCCACATAAACAGAAGTTTGTAGACATGCATATGTCCTCTCTTACACACACACACAACCTCCTGTCCATGTTCTTATGTACAGACACTTGCCCCCATTCACATTTCTACACGTTTTTCTGCGCTCTCATTTGCGCACACACACACAAAGCATCAATGCAAACCCAGTATGATAACTGCAGAAGAAAGATCAGACCTCTCAATGCTATCATTGTTGGGATTTATTTTGGAAAGGAATTCCAGTATTTGTTCCAGACTCACAGTGTTTAGACCGTCAGAATATAATCATATGAATTTACGTAGTTAAAAATAAGACTACCTAAACAAAAACAAAACCAAAGACAAACAACCCCCCCAAACAAACAAGCAAAAAACACACCAAACCCTCCCCTCCCCCCAAAGAACAACAAGAAGGAAAAAAAATCCCCAAACAACCAACCCTGATTTTTGCAGTTTCCTTTCAGATTCAGCTTTCTAGGCAGTCTGGATCAGCATCAGATCCTAGCAATGCTTCCAGAATGGGGTGCCTACCTGCCTGAGGAGATTTGCTAACTGTGCACAGATTCCTATCCAGAGCAGGACTTTGCAGGGTTACTACTGCAACCAATCCCATTATCTGACACTGGGGCACTTTGTGTGGCTGTTCTCTCAGGTACTCCTGGTTCTGTGACCAGCCACATTTATGCGCTTTGCATGCACTGGGGGTACGATTCTCCATCAGCTACACCACACATCCAGCTTGTGACCATGCAAAGTCCCAAAGCCAAAGAGGAGATTCAGAACAACTCACTTAAATTCTCAAAGATGGGATATGGCTACCCACTGTGTCCTTTTTTTGCCAGAACCAACTGAAACAAACATTCTTCCCTACAACTTTCAACATCAGCTGAACATTCTGCTCAGCTGGAACCTGCTTATGTCTCTGGCAAGGCTGACAACAATGCTATCTGCTCTTCTACTTCCTTCTGTGCATGTACCTCAAAGTTCAGTGCACAAAATCAGTGGCCTTGTTCCCTGGTATATTTGGCACCATGAGTAAACACTTATTTCAGCTTGAGGTACAAGTGTTCAGCAGCTCAGACACCCTGATTCCACCAGCTCACCTCACACAGAGGTAGGTAGTGGTAACTTCCTATCATGGCCTCTTATCTGAAAGTCACTGTACTGAAGCACATGAATGTGGTTTATGTTTTGAAAACAAAATCTTATAGGAAGCACAGTATTATTTCACATGTATATTAACAGAGAAAAAGAATGTGAAAATATTTTCCTTAGAACCATGCAGTAAAACAGTGGCACAGCGGAATGAGGAAATCAGAAATTCTGTTTCCTAGATCCTGCTGTAATCATTAGATTGTATACAATGTCCCTCCTCGTTAGGGAAAACATCTTTGCATAGAGGGGGAATTTGGTGGAAGGTAGTCTTATAGCTGGCTATGCATTTGCTTGTAGTGCAGGAGCAGGTATGCCGCTGTGTATCTGATCTGGAACTTGCTCAGCTTAATTCCAAAAATGTGGATAACACCCATGCTGAACTCTTGATTTTTGTGGTTTAATTCTGATCTCCATCCTCTGGGAAAATGTAATGAAATCAATTCAGTTACTCTATATTTTTTCTATGGTCACAAGGCCCAAAATTCAGTACTTTGTGAATTTTGGTGGCATTTAGTAAAAATTTCCTGTCACCTAGTAAAAATAGGCTCATTTGGGCAGAAGGAATCTATGAAAGAAATCAGTGTATGGCCATAGTTCTCAAACTGCAACAAGGAGGAGAACTGTAGGGGTTGACATCCTGCTAGGATCCTCCTGAGGTGGGAGTAAGTTTGGGCAGTACAATGCTGGCTTCCTGCAGCTCATGGTCTGCTCAAGGTTTGTCTGAAGAGTGGCAAAAGTAAAAGATGAGTGTGAGAGTTCCCTGGCTCCCTCTCTACCTGCAGTCACTGTTGTCTGGGAAAGACCATACTGAAATTCGAAAGGTGTGAGGTGCTACTATGGCCATTGCAAAGCTGCTTTCTCATGCCATTGCACTTTCCTTAGGGGTTACATGAGCACTTATTGCATGGCTCCATGTGAAAGGGAAGAGTTGAAGACTGAGAGATCAGATGCTCAACTGCTTGTTTCTGCTGCATTCTGCAAAGAGAGGTAAGGCCTTTGCAAGGTCAGACAGCAATGGCAAAACTCTGGATGAAAACCCACAGCCCAGTTTCCAGTTGTCTTCATACCCACCCAGAAACCTCAACTGCTGATTCCCTGCAGCTGCTGCAGAGGGATCACAGAGCAAAAATCTACTTCTGGAATGCTCACAGCACAGGTTTGCTTGGGGCTGGGTGGTAGTCACTGGAGTGACAGCCACTCACATGGCCCTGCTCTGACACACCAAAGCCACAGGGGGTCTAAGGCCCAGATTTTAGCCTGCCCTTGGTGTCCTGAAAAGCTGAGATGATGGTATCCACCATCAGTGTTTTCTCTGGAAGTCACATGCAGTGTTTTCTCCACTGTTTTTCACAACTGAAACCATCAAAGCCATCCAAAACCTGGTAGATTTTCTCACCCCTGCTTTCTGTGGCAACAGTACAACTGTCCTTGGAGAACAGACTTACCTACTCTTCAGTGGGTTTGGCAAAGGCAGTGATTGTATTTTTGTATTTGTATTGCCCATTGCAAGGGAGGCATAAGGAAAATCAGGTGTTGAAAGGAAAGAAGAGACATACTCTAAGGCCAATCTACTGGTACAAGAGTTTATGCTGCTGGTCTAAAAGGTCTTATCTTACCATAAACTTTGACCAGAGAGAACTGAGCTGCTGTGAAAAAGAGAAGCAATGTCAACTCACATGAAATGTGTCAGTGAGAAGAGTTGCCTAGACTCTGAGAAATAATTTGGGTCAGACAGCAATGCCTGGCCACTGAAAATGTTCCTGCTGATCCAGACATCAACAGAAATGTCTTTACTGGCTTTTAGAGATAGCATTTACACTACATGGCCTGGATGACTCCTAAAAATATCAGTCTTGGTAAACTACTGCAGAAGTTGTTTCAGCTTATAAAGTAATGGGAAGATTTCTCTTTGTAGGTGTGGCTAACTAGCAGAGAGCACCTTTCGGCTACAAAGTCAGCTGGAAAACCCTGAGCCTTATTCAGTCTCGGAGTATTTCCAGTTTTAGAACAGAAATTATGTTGAGGTCTTCACAGTTTGTTTCAGAGGATGTGACAAAAGGTCTCTAGAAATCTTGTGAATGGCCAGTTCTGTCACTGACACTGCCTGCCTCTCCTGGCATCATGGATGTGATAAAAATCTTGCAACAGAATAGCAGTGAAGCAGAAATTTTAAAAAAAGTTCCTCCACTCTAGTGCCTGACATTCTTTTTAGGATGCCAATAAAAGATAATGTTACCTGTAAAACGTGCAAGCTGCTTCGAGCACCACATCTCCCTCCTCTCCTATGCCCTTCTTCTGAATTTGTACTATGCCTACAGCGGACAGAGACTCAGGAGAAAAGAGTTCCAGGGCAAGAATGTCACAGACAAGCCCTCTCAACTAAATCGACAGTTAAAGAAAAAAGGAGGTGCTGAGAGTCCAACAGCTCTGCTGCCCGTGCCATTTATAACCTTCGTTGTTTTGAGGAAGCTTTTGTACTCTCTGATTGAGTTTTGGATCAATCTGTGAATATCTCAGTGAATATTCTAACATCCATGTCAAATATGGGACAGGTATGAGGAAAGGCTGGGGGAGATGAGGCTGGGAGAAACACACTGAACACTGCAGAACAGAACCAGTGTGTCAAACTCAGCTCTAAGAGCACTCCAGTGGGTTGTGTCTGTCCCAGTGTGAGCCCTTTCAACTGCCTCACACTCTTGCACAGTCAGAAGTTCAAGGACAAATGCTTCAATAAAACCCTGTTTTCCAGAGGCATAAAATATTTGACAAAATGCTCAGAAAGTTTGGCTGCTCCTCTTTTTTGTTTAGTTTTCCCATACATTTGGGGTGGTCCTGCTACTGGGATCTCAGTATGTGATATAGATTAAATGACTTAGTGCTGATGCAGTGAATTTCATCAGAAGACCTCACAGCATTTGCAAATTAATTAATTAAACTCTCATGGCACCCTATTGCTAGTATCACCAGCTTATTTAGATGGCAACAGAGGCATGGAGAAAGAGCTGCTTTATTCTAGGACCAACTGGAACATCTTCAGAAAAGCTGGAAAAGGAGCTCTGTGGGCCTGATGCAAAGTCCCTTCTTCAGGTGACTCAACCAATTCCCTCCCTAACCATTATCATACAGGCTAAGGATCTTTGGTGCAGCCTAACACAGCATGGAAAGGTTCAGCAGAGGAGATTTTTGTGGGAGGATACAGAATTGCTTTGGGAAAGCAAAACTTAAAACATACTCAAAGTATGATAATTAAGAGGAATCCAGGGGGGGAAAAGCAGAGGTTTTTTCCTTGGTCTGAATTGAATTGTACAGATAATGCTTACAAGACTTTTCTTACTCTGGCAGAGGACACCTTGGACTTGAGCTTTGCTGCTTTCATCTGCCTTGCAGTGCCTCCAATGAATAGGATTTATCTGAATGAAGCATTTTCCCTATGGGAAGCTGCTGTGGTGCCTTTAAGATTTGGAGTGATGCCCTCTGAAAGGGGAGCAAGAATATTTCAGAGGGACTCTATCCTTCAGGAAAAAAGCCCAAAGCATGTCTTTCCAAGATGGGGTCAACTTGTCAGCCCTTTATCTGGAAGCACTTACTACACAATTAATGGAAGGAACCCTCATCAAATGAGGGACAAATCATAAAATTAGGGAGAGGGAAATTAGGCATGGACAAATGATCCAGGTGCAGGGGAGATTTATGGAGGAGGTTGTATTAGAGCTAATGATTTCTGCTAATGATCCTCCAAAGTATAAAGTGGCACAGAGCCCACTCTCAATGGGACGAGAGAAAATCCTGCATGCAGAGTGAAGGGTATTCCTCTTGGGGAGGGGAAGCCTGGACTTACAGCACAACAGCAACATCAAACCATTCTCTCCATCTCCTAACCCAGAGATGCTGGTTGTGGAACTTGCCAGCCAGAAGGCTGTGAGAACAGTGGGAACCCCTCTGCTATGATGAAAGTCACACAAAAAGGAACACCTGTGTTTCTCCCTCAGCAGCTTCCAAGGGTATCCTGTCTCAACTCTAACACCATCTTCTTTCTCCTAAATGTAGCTCCTGACACAGCACTCAACCAGACAGAGGTTCCTCTGCCATCACCACCAAACTGAGGTAGAATCTCACTGTAAAAATGTGGAAGGGAAACCTGGTCCTCTCCTCTCCTCTCCTCTCCTCTCCTCTCCTCTCCTCTCCTCTCCTCTCCTCTCCACAAAAATGATGAGAACAAAACAAGGTGGGTCAAATGAAGCTCTGGCATTCACTAGGAATGTTGCCTCAAGGTGACATTTCCTTAAGTCTCCAGTTTTCTATTTGGGAATCTCTCCTATGGACAACTATTTTGCCTTCCCCCTGCAGTGGCAGACCTCCATCTGGGAGCCATTGCTTTGACTGTAGCAGAGATGAGGTGAGCTGTGTTCTTCACCAAGACTTACATTTGGCAAAGGGCAGATCTTTTTGTTCCTGGCATCACATCCCTCCTTACTGTGTTTTCATCTGGAAAAGGCTGAGCCTCAGCCTGAAGCAGCTATAAGCTTTCCACACAACCAAAGCTCCTGGTGGCACCTGCACCAGTGCAGGCTTGCCTAAACCATCATTTCTCTGTTCCTTGTACCAAGCCTTCACTGGTGCCCTCTGCTATGCCAGCCTCTAACTCCTGGTGGAACCTGGGTCTAGGAGGGTTGGGAGTACCTTTTGCCATATTTTGTAATTAGTCCCCCAAAAACCTTTGCAAAAGACCTCCAACCTGAAAAATGAACTCTAGAAACCCAGGCTCTATGCTTGACTCTGGCCCTAGGCACAACATCCCACCTCTTACTGCCCCTGAAAGTAAGAACAATTTGGAAATCAAAATAATGATCCTGACCTGCTTCACACCAAGTTCTGAGATCTAATCTAAGTGGAAGATTTTATTTATGATTTGTGTCACTCAGACTCTCCATAAGCATTTCAGCATCTATTTTCAGTCACAAAGACAGCATTATTCATAAACTTAAGAATGGTTTTCACAGGACACAGAAATTATAGGATTCGAGTTCTTGAAAGAAAACAGGATGGGAGAGCTGTAAGTAAGTTGTGGTTCCTTTCCTATGGTCAGGGAAAGTGGGGGAAAAAAGGACAATTAACACTGTTCAGCACTCCCCTGGGAGCCAGATCCTGCCAGCTCAAGTGATTCGTAGTTCAGACTATTACTTCACTGTTCTTGAGTAATAAAAATTCCTGGTGAGTTTCATTTGGAGCTCTGATCACGAATGGCACAGTGATTCACAGAAATATGGGGAGGACTCAATGCCAAAACAGTACTGAGTAAAATCTGCTGAGCTGGTGGGTTCATGTGTTATGGGTTGTGTTTTCTTGCTGCCCCCCAAAATAATTTCATCTATGTGTGACAGGGATGAGATGAAAAAATGGGGAAACTGGGGGAAAATGTGTGTGAAAGTAAATGGTTCAAGACTAGGAGTGAGGATATGGAGGTAACAGGAGTAGAGAGCTACACTGGACACTGCAGAAAGAAATTAGAGTGGCTTAAATCCATTGGTTAGTGGATATCTGGACCAATGAAGGATGTTAGCACTGATATTGTGAAATGATACATGTAGAAAAGACATAAAGGAGACATTCTCGGAAGGCACACAGCCTGTCCAATCCCTCAATGAGCTCCTCGGGTCTCTACTAGCACTGTGCTTGTTACTCTTTGTATCTTGCTGGATATAACGTAAACTTGTACCATATAAGAAGTATCTCCTTCCCTCAACATTGTCATTAATTACAGCAAGGGTCCTACTCTAGACTGTAATTTGGTACAGATTTGCTTCAAAAGCCCTTTTGTAGCCACATCCTTTGAAGGTACAGCATTTTATAGAGACGAAAAATTGCCCCTCCTTCTGCTGGGAAGAGTTTCAATTAACACCAACTGCAGTCAGGAGCCATACACCTCAGCAAAGTGTTTCCAAGAAGGGAAAGGACTGGAGGATTAATGAACAAGACGAGGAAGGTGGCTAAAAACGAAGACTGTGGAAAAGAAAACATTCCCTAGTATTATGTTTGTATCTTGTTTTCTTTCTCATTTGTATCTTTGCACTCTCTTTAGGTCTGCTAGGGTGAGGACTCTCTTGGCGGGCTGGGCAGGGTTTTACTATAGGAATTCTTGTTTCATATCTTTTCTGTTTACGTTTCTTCCTGTAAAGGAGCTGAGGTTGAACAATTCACCCATAAATAACACAATCTCCATCCTACTCTTCTTCCCAGATCTGCTCTCACCCAATGCAACAAACACCTCAGCATGTGGAGTTGTCTATACCTTGGGGAGGGAAACAATCCTTCATGAGACCCCCCCACACCAATAATGCCAGTCTGTTTGAGGTTCAACACTGATGGGCAGCAGTATATAACATTTCAGGTGGACAGATAAACATGTTGGTTTGTACTTAAATAGGAAGTCTAATGAATAGACAAAGATGATATAAACTTTTTATCAACCTGGTTTGGGATTGGTTTCATGCTCTGATCAAGAAGAATAGGCAGTTTGATCTGAACAACATTCACCTGATGGAGAAAAGGGTCAGGGTGAAATGGGTCCCCTGAAGTCTATAAATTAAAACCTCCAGTCTCAGTACATTCTTTCCCAATTCTCTCTCTCTCAAAACAAAAGCAAAACCACCACCACCAAAAAACCCCAAAAAACCAAAAAAACCCACCCAAAAAACCCAAAACAAAACAAAAAAACCCCCACCCAAACCAACCAACCCCCCCCAAAAAACCCAAAAAACCCCCCCAAACAAACAAACAAAACCAAAAAAAGAAAAAACAAAAAAAACCCCAAACCAACAAACAAAACCAAACCCACACACAGACACAAAAAACCTACAAAAAAACCCCCCCAAATGCAAAGTTAGATAACCTCTATTTATTGTTATCATATAGCATGTCCAGGATAGTATTTTACACACTCCCTTTAGGCCTGGCTCACAAACACCTTGAGTTTCTTTCAGAGAAGAGCACACACATCAGCTCATGCATTGGGCATTTTTCCTGCTGCATCTTCATGTTTTATTGCCTGAAGGGTATTACAAGTTTTGACCATAGAAGCCTTACTCCTGCCACCCTTCCCCACACACAGACCCTCTGAAATAAAGAGCAGCACAGCAGTCTGAGCCTGCTGGATGCTGAGACCTCCCAGACTTAGGTTACAGGACTATATATATTGTGCAATTTGGATGTCCCTAGTGGTATTGATCAGAGCATTTGTAATGTTTCTGCATATACAAAGAGCAAACGGATGCTGTCATTCAGAATAACATTCATTTTAGATTAGATGGACAACCTAAGTAGAAGCAAAATGTCTGTGAGATATCTCTGTGTGTGAGCATGGATCTCTTTATTTCTCTCTGCTCTGGCATGCTGCAATGAATTAACACCTAATAGGCCTTCAGTGCTGACAAAGTGGAAACAACGCTTAGCTCTTATTGCAATGCTTTTCATTTGAGAATCTCAGGGCAAACTTCATTCCCCATATTGCACAGCCTGGGTAGTTGGGGCACAAAGGGAGAAGGTGGGTGTGCCCAAGGTTGCAGAAGAAGTGAATGGCAGGGCTGGAAAGAGGCCCTTGTGACCCTCCACTGCAAGTCAGTGCCTGAAAGCCCACTAGTCCCACACCTATGCCCACAGCAGGCAGACATGCATGGAAGACCCACTGTTGGTCCTTCTCCTCGCAGGCCTGCTTTTAGCATCTTTGTTCTCTTGTCAGATTTTATTCCTGAATCTAGATGGACCTGCTTACTGTGATTACTCACACATCACTGTAAGGTGAAATATACAGCTTCACCCCACTGACTAAGAAAAATAAATAGGACTCTCTCCCCACCACCCACACCCACTCCCACACTTCCCTCTGAACTTGAAATAAAAAACCTGCAGAAAGATTCCCGATGGCTTTGTCAGGGAGGGGGGTGGTGAGGATTGGTACAGTATATAACATCGCAGCTCTCCTGGATCAGTCACGCTTCCTAATTCAATAAGGTGAGAAGGAGCATAATTTGATCATATTTGTTTTGCATCACTGCAAAAACAGAAAATGAGGGGCTGCAGAGCCGCACCAATTTACTTCATCCGACCTTGATTAAAAGAAAATTAATTGCCGCATCTCTCTGGATATCTCAGGCAGCAGCCAATGGCTTTCCAGAATGGCACAAGGAAAAAAAAAAGGAAAGAAAGAGAGAGAAGGAAAGGAAAGGAAAGGAAAGGAAAGGAAAGGAAAGGAAAGGAAAGGAAAGGAAAGGAAAGGAAAGGAAAGGAAAGGAAAGGAAAGGAAAGGAAAGGAAAGGAAAGGAAAGGAAAGGNGAAAGGAAATCTTTGCCCTTCATCTCACAGCCCAATTCTCATATTAGGGGTGTTGTCACACTGATGAGGGGAAAAACAAGCCTATATTTCCTTCTGTGGTTACCACTGTATTCCCAACTGCTGGAGATTGTACCAGTCTCACAAAGCCTGTTTTGTTAAACTGCAGAAGCAAGGCTGGGAAGATCTCAAGGCAAGATTGGGGCAGCTGCTAATAGGACACAGATACTTTTCTTGCTGCACTTCCCCATTTACTCAGAGCCAGGCCTATGCTAGAAATTATTTATGGTAATGTCAATTAGGGCCATGATTTTTTAACTGTATTTCTACACTGCAAAAAGCTGTAGTATAGCTTCAGTGAATCAGGAACCAAAGTGCTTTTACCAAGATAGCTGATTTCCCTCAAGAAACTAATTTAAGCCATGCCAAGCCAACAAAAGCACTCTTTGGCTGATCCAAGCTCTGCCTCACTAGTAGGATGCACTGATAGCAATACCAGCCATCATGCTCTAGTATCAATTAGGAAAGACACTAAGATATTGTAATGAATCTGGGATAGCCTTAAAAGAAAAAAGGGAAATACATTTCAAGTATTACTCCAATACCCTTTCATGGGGTATTCCAAAAGGTAACTTTTGCCTGGGGAACTTTAGCATGAATCTTTCAAAACTGAGGAAGAACATGGGCTTTGAATCAGTGGCCAGGTTGGCTTCTCTGAGCTGCCACCTAGGCAGGCATGCCTCTGTCTGTGTTTACACTGGGAATAGAGAAATTAACCTCAGTAGGTTGCAAATAAGCTCTCTGAACCACCCATAAAGGCTGCACTGAGGAGGAAAAGCTTTTCAAAGTTTCACTGGCACTTTACAGTCAGTGGCTGCCCAAACAGCAGCTCCTACAATACTCCTGATTTGGAAAGCAAGGTACAAAGGAAAAGAATTGTCTGTGTTCAAAACAACACATGCATCTATTTATCTCTATATCTATATATGTGTGTGCATATCTATATATCTATATATAGATATCTTTTTTTTGCTTAGTCCTTTGGGCTCAGCCATCTGAGTCACCTTTTCTGGCAATGTCAGTACAGGTCACAGATTAAATAAATGGTGAGAATTTCTCTTGACCTTCCTTCTACTGACTGGATGCATAGGGATGAGAACTGGCAGCTGTTGGCTGCACATGCCCTTAAGGGCCCACCCTGTCCATGCTGCAGCCCACTTTCCCCATTCTCCAGCTACCTGGAGATATTGTAAGCACTCAGCCTGAGAACTTTTCCCAGCACTAAAGTCTTACACAAAATTTCTAAAGGGAAAAAAAGATGACGACTGTGGCTGATCCAGTGCAATTATCAGATCAGAAGCACCTGCTGCAATCCCACTCAAATCTGTATTAAAAATTCATTTCTAGGGTTCCTTTTTTTTTTTTTTTCCTTTAGCTGCAAGTAGAAGAATTTACCCACCTGTTTTATTGGGAAATTAAAGGGCACATTTTTCTAAGCAATGCAGTGGAATTTAGATGGACCATAACCATGACTAGTGTTAATGTGAGAAAGGATATATGTGTCCTCAACATCCAACTATCCATCCCATTGCACATATCACTGTACTAGCTATAACCCAAGCAATGCTAAATCTTAGACCTTTAATATAATAGGAACATAGGATTAGAAGGGAGAACTAGAGGTCACTTACTTTGGCCACTTACTTCTATGCAGGGTCGGCGACAGTCACATCATTCTTGTTTGCCTAGCCTGTTCTGAAAAATCTTCTTTTGGTGGAGATTGTACTATCTACCTAGACAGACTGTTCCAATGTTTAACTATCCTTATTGCAAGAAAGTTTTTCCTAATGGCTAACCTATATATATATTTTTTTTTATGCTGCAGTTTAGGGTCATTATTTCTTGCAATTGAATTCCTACTTTCTGGGTCTCATCCTTTACATAAGAACATTTCTGCAAAAGCCTCAAAGTTTTCATAATTTAATATTTCTAAATTCTGTCCTGATAAAGGTCAATCTATTTCACACAGAAACAGGAGACATGTCCAGTCCCTTCTAGGGTAAAAATAAAACCAAACAGAACATTGCACAGACAAAAAACTTTTGTGCCACAGAAGAGTCCTATTTAACAGAGTGTAATATTTTAAATTGGTGTTTTTATAACTAAATTAAAGCAAAGTGTTTATTCTTTCCATGTTATCCCTTCTGTCCCGGTCCCTGAAATCAAAGGAATGATTCCCACATGCCCACGTTAGTCACAGATTTAACCCCAATTGCCAGCTGCAAAGTAGAATATGGGTCATAACTAAGATGAATGGGTGCAAAGATCAAAACTGGAGTCAGGTCTATCTCTCTCAGTGCTCCAGGATGCAGATATAACCCCTTGATTTGGACTGTTACAGAGCTTTACAATAGTTGTCACATTCCCAAAGAGAAGACAAGGGACTGCCTGGTGCCCAGTTCCCTACCAATTCCCTTGGCAGCAGCACACCAGTAAAGCCCCAGTGCCACAAATGAGTGCTTCTTACTTGGACATCTGCAGCTCCAGTTACATTTCCCAAAATATAGAAAAACTTTATTTTACTTATGAAATGCTGAGAATCTGCCTGTTTAAATTGACTGCTCTTTTGGGTGCTTTTGCTGAGAAATCTTGTAGAGAAAAGAACAGTTTTAAGCTCCGATTCCTCAGATTTGAGGTGTCTCTTCATAATAAGCAGTGCTGTGCAAGTCCATCGAGTCATGCTCAGGTCACAAAGGTCTCTCTGCACCTGAACTTGAGCCTGTCTACATGTGGAGCATCAGAGACCAACAGAGATGTTTGGGGAAACAAACGCACATTATACTTGAAATCAAATTAATACTCTTATGGTCATGCAGACAGTAGAGTCAACCAACAATGGGAGTTGGAATCAACTTAATTAGCACTCCTGTTTTTAGCTAAGCAGTCCATCTCCTCCAGAAAACTCCTACAGAATTTTATGGAAGTGTAGTTCCTTGGAAATTTCCTAAAAACCCTCCAGTGAAATGGAGAATGAAGTACAACCCAGCATTTGAATAATTCCACAGATTGCTAAAGAAAAGACAGAATTTTTTCTGAGAGGACATTGCCCATCAATAGAGCATATGCAAACACACAGTGCACCAAGTCTGTGCAGACACACAGGCAAAATTTGTAAGCTCAAAATTTGCAAGTTAATGTAGATTGCAACATGGGGTCGTATGGGAACTTGCACAGGACTTTTGCTCAGTATGTATCATTTACACAAATATTTGTGCAAAAATAGTATGACTTTTGATTACAATTTGTGGATGCCGATGAAACATAAGATTACTATAATCAAGGACTAGTGCATCTCTAAATGAGTCTGCAGAAGTATTTCAAGTGGTATAAGCATGGTGGGAACAGGCTATATTTATCACATGTCATTCTATGTGCAACATTTAAGTAGACTATTCCAACTATTTGTGTGACACATACCAGGTCTGACTGCTTCTATTGTGAATGTGTAGGGAGGTTTGTATATATAGGATAAGAAGCCCACATATGCCTATATGTAGTGTGCACATGCAGGAAGAACATTTACAGACTCTGGTCTGTGTGTATGCATGAATCCACATACGTGCACATAAACATGTGTCTGCAGTATATGAGATGCAATGGGGGACCTAATATTGCAACTACATGTGCTCATACAAGAACATGTGTCCCAGAAAACAACATCCTCATGTTCTTTCTCTGCTGTCCAAGGTTAACTTAAATAAAACAAAGAAAGCAGTTTCCCTTCTCCATAATTCATGGCTTGCTTTAATAGCCCATCTTAAAAACTTACATAACTTCTCCCAATTTTCTGATACACTAATTACCTCACTCGAAAGCCAATGGGGTTCTTCATTTGACCTAAGTGATACATTATCTGGAAACCCCTTCTAGCCCAGACACAAAACCATTTCCTTTCATTATCCATCACCTTTGATTTCTTCGGTCTTTGAACTCCTTGGTCTTGATCCTGTTGAGATAGGAGTCAACAGTATAATTCTAGTGGGAGCAGGACTGGAGGAACACCCAACTTTCCCTTCCTTCAACTCTGTTCTTTTTTTTATCTTTGCTGCCTAAATTAGCCAGTAACAGCAATATACTGCACTGATACACTCAGGAGTCCTTCAAAGATCTCAAAGCGCTCTAATAGACTGCACAGACAAGTATCTGCTAGCTCAGTAAATCTCAAATCATTTTCCAAAAGAAGTTCATATTACTGGCCGTTTTACAGATGATGAAACTGAGGCAACTGGCATTAAATGACCTGACTTCTTCCATTGGTGAGGGACAGATCTGAGGAAGAGCTGTTATCTCCCAAGCCCCCACCGAGGCACCACGGGCTTGGCCATGCTCCTACCACTGCTCTTTGTGCCATGCAGCTGTCCCTGTGGCCCAGCACAACTGCTGCTCAGCAGCTCACAGGAACAGTTACGCCAGCACAGCCTGGAATAGGAAATGGAGGAGTGTCCTGTTAGTAGCTGAAAGTGTCAGGAAAACTTAAAAGAGGTTGAATACAGGTTTTTGCACTGAAATTTGCCCACAATTTCCAGTCTATTGTTACTATGAGAAGTGCTGCTAGATTTTCCCTGTCAAACAGGAGGAAGTCTTTGGAAGAGAAGATAGCATCCCCAGAGCAATGTTCCAGATAGCAACGGAATGAGCAGCACCACTTATCCCCCTTACGCTGTGGTGTCTACATGGGAGCTCTCGAAAACATACTCAGTTGTGGGTGCAAAATATCTGAAAATCTGGCCTCGTAAGAACAGAAATTGTAAAGGCTGTGGTTAGGGCCTTTGTACACTTCTTGTTTCAGAGCAAAGTGTGTAACAGAAACTATTAATAGAGTAAGAAAGTTACATGTATTAATAAATAAGTCAGATGTAGTGTGCTTGCTGCAGGTGAGGGACTATATGGTGATATTCAGCAACAGAAGGGAAAAAATACCTATTTTCTGTCTAGGAGCTAGACTCAGCTCTTATTCTTTTAGAGTCTGGCCATAAGCAGGACATAAAAAAGTAATTTCTGTCTTTCTTGCATTTCTGTAACCAGATACATGGCTCCAGAGGAGGAACACATGCTATAACACAGGTGTACCTTCCATGAGCAATGGCCAAAACACATTGTTGCAGTGCAGTGTGAATCCTCTATTTCCAAAACACAATCTGTGTGCAATGTGTACTCGGTAAGGTACATGGCAGAGTGCAGTAGGTGTGACTCTGTGTGCATGAGTATTATATGTGCTTGTGAGTACAGTAGGTGTGGTGTATATGTACAGTACAGCATGTGTTTGGATTCTGGGAGTAGGGGATGTTTAGTAATTAAATCCCTTTTCATCCTTCTGCACCTGTCTCCTTCTGAAAACTGAGAGAACAGACGTCAACCGGGACAAGGGCTGGATTGAATACAGCCAATTCTGAAATATTTATTAGCTTGTGACACCACTCAATGGAGGAGAAGGAATGCTGGTTAATCCGCCCAGCAAGTGCTCACTTGGTGGTGGGGCATTTTTCTACAGTGCCTCATTATATTACAACTACTGTCTACTTTGTCAAAAATGGTATAATTTTAACTTGTGTCTATATTTATTTTCAAATGCTATTGCTAGTAACCAGAGATTTCAGTGCACTGAGCTCTGAATGTAGGCTTTCCTCCTGGACACCTATGACTTTCTGGTCATATTACAGAGCTGCTTTAGTTCTACTGTTTTTTGTGTTTACTTTCTTCGCACTGCACTCCTCCAACTGCCCTTCCCACCAGTGCTGGACCTCCCTGTGCTTAGGAAACTCCAGTAGTTTATTAAAGTCTCAAGGAGTGTGAGTCCTCAACCAGGGTACGCTTTATGTTTGAACTACCACAGACTGCATTTGTATATATCCATTTACCTTCCTATAAATGTCCAGAAAATGTATATATATACACACACATATATATATATTCCTGCATATACATGTGTACAAGCAGGCATCCATCTTACAGCCATACACCTCTATGAAGCGTGACGCTCTCCTTGTTTGCTCTAAGCGGCCACACACTAATCCCTGAAAAATGATAATTTTTTGAAGGTAAAACTTTACTGGGGAGATGACAACCAGGGCTTATAGTGTCAGATGAAGGATTCAGATAGACCAAAGATTAGTCAGCTCTTGTAGCAGCAAACAGGAACACTAGTTTGCTTTCAAATGGGAGTTTATACACCTGGTTAGATGCATTTTCAAAGACATTATCACAGGAGCAAGCTTGTTCCTTCCTGTCAAAGTGCCCTTAGAGATAACTTCAGTCCAGAGGGTGACTTTAGTTGAAGGGGAGGAATGGACTTTGATTAGAGTGGAGGACAAAATCTGTCCGCACAAAAAGCTTCTGTGTGCAGAGACTCCCTGGGAAGGAAGTCTTTCTTTTCACCAAAATAGGAGATACTCGGTGATCCTCATGGATCTCTGAAGTAACCCCCTCTTTAGAATCTCTTAGGGATTTGACAGATGCCAGCTGGATGTAGACGCTGTAGATCTCTGAATAGGGATGGGGTTTAAAAAGTTTTCTTACCTGCACTATGAAAAAAAAAATCAAGACTGAGAACAAATCTCACTGTGTGAGGCTTATTCTGAATGGTTTTGGCATGATGCATAGTTGCAACTGTTGTGTTTGAGCAGTAATTAGATGTGGCCCAGGGGGACCACAAGTGCATTAGAAGGGACGAGGCTCACCATGAGCCAAATGGCTGTTCTTATTGTTTTCTGTAGGTTACTCAGGACGTTCTTAGAACCAAATCCTTCCATAATGCTGCAGAAAAGAGACTGCAGCATGAGAACTGCAGCACCACCACCAGTTCTCTATATCTGACTCCTCACTCCTTTTAGCACTTGTACGCACTTCACTCACTCACTGACCTGCCCCATGTGGACAAGTGCAATTCATTGTGGTAGACCCACCTGACACTGTGCACCACAGCAACATGCTCACACTTTGCAAGCTGTATCCTTTATATGCAATAACAAGTATTCTTTAAAGCAATTCTTAGTATCAAGAACAGGGAGCATGAGATTTGAAAGCCAGAAGGCCAGATGTCCCATTGACTACATTATCACCTCCACACCCCCCCAATATTCAATCCCTTTTTCCAGTTGATTACACTGGGTTCCTCATATGTGTTGACCATATTAAACCTCTTGAATGTGGAATTATTCTGCTTGCCCCACAGTACACCATCACACTAGCTTCACAACACTATGGCACGTATTGATTGTACCAGGTATTCCCCATCACACTGATTGTATTGATTCCTTTCACTGCACTGAACAGATTGGATCTTCCTCTCTCCTTTGCCACAGTTTCATGCTCAGCTTTACTTATTGGGTACTTTCCTGACAATCTCTGTTACAATAATACTGAGATCCACGTGCCACTGTTTATATTGGGACCAAAGTGCCCCCTATGTTCTGCTGTCTCAATATTTCAATAGCATTTTTCCCTGAATACCATACAGTTATTTTATATGGTATAACGGGCTACACCAAGAAGACCATTTGGACATTTCAAGTCATTTATTTCCTTTGAAATGTTAAGTATAATGTAATGTATAATCAGGCAATATTGTACAGTTTTGTAGAACACACAGGGAGAGAAATAGTATTTCCCATTGGTGAATTCCTCGGTTACACAGTTTCTGATGAGATTATAGAATCACAGAATCATTAAGGTTGGAAAAGACTTCTCCAAGATCACCAAGGCGTACCTTTGACTGAATACCACCATGCTGACTAAACCATAGCACTGTCACATCCAGTCGTTTCTTGAACATTTGCAGGAATGGTGACTCCACCACTTCCCTGGGCAGCCTGTTCCAATGTTTAACCTGCCTTATCAGTGAAAAAATAATTCCTGATGTCCAACCTGAACCTTCCCTGATTGAGGGAGAGAGCATCGATAGGAGCCTCTTACAAAGTCAGAAGCCTCATTCTTGTCTCAGTCTCAGCTTTTGAGGTGCTCAGCCACAGAATAAAACTGCAATCTCAGATTTCAGTTCTTCAAGACTCTGGTTTCCCTCTAACATTGTGAAGACAGCAGAAAAGGAGTAGACTGAATGCATGTACTGTTACATACCAGTACAATTAGAAGAACAAGCAAATCCAGACAAATATGAGACTGTCCGCTTTACATGAGAACTCGTTCCTTCCTTCTCCACTCAGTGTTGCCAATGTGCCATTGACATACTGGCAGGAAGCCAAATCAAAGTGAAGAGATTTTGGTTGTGCATCTTCTGTTTATGACAAAAATCTCACAGTAATCTCATCTCTCAGCCAGGCAGACACATTGCCCAGAGCCCACCATAATCAATTCCAGAGTCAGTGTGTGGGACAGCCTGGGAATGTCATGCTAATGTAGGTCATGGTGAGCACCATTCCACTCTGTGTCTCGCTCTTGTTTAAAGGGCCACCTAAAAAGCCACAGCTGTCCCCAGACTATGGCCACACAATCCCTTCTTGCAATGGGCCAATCTTTCTGTTGAGAGTATCAGGGCCTATACAGTGCTCTCCAGAGTGCTTCCCCTTTAAGACAGGACTGTGCAGTCTTTATTTGCTTGTTGAAACTGTTCANAGTCTGAAATGATGAAATTACCAAGCTATTTGATCAGGCGCATGGGCTATGTGCTCTGTGGTCAGCCAGAAAAACCTCGCACGTAAGAGTCAACCCTGCTGGCCGCTGCCCTGAATTCTCCTTCAGAGGCGAATGCAGTGTGCCTGAATAGGGCAAAAAATAATCAGCTGCTTAGTATGGTCTACTTTTGGGTTGCTGGCTGGTCCACTCTTAATTTGACCTTGCATGGAAAGGGGAAAGCCTACTCTGCACATGGTATCACAGCTAATCCATTCTTTAGTCTCACAACTTCAAAGAGCTACACCACTTGTTAACATTCAGAGTGTTCTTTTAGCAAGGAGTCAGTCACACCCCAAAAATCTGTCACTATTTTGGGGGGGAGGGAGAAGAGAGATGGCAGCTTCAGAAACACTTTTGGATTTCTGCAAAAATGCTACATGAAAGGTGTTGCATTTTTTGATTTTATGTTTTTGTGCGGCTGTTTGAAAAAATACTTTTTATATTACAGTTTGGGGAGAAGGGGAAGTAAAAACCTTCCTTTGGGTTTCAGCTTTAGTTTCTATTGTCATTTTACAGTAGAGCAAATTCAGAATAATTTCCTTTTCTCCTCATTTTTTTCTCTCTTTGAGTTTTCTCTGTACATCAAAATCTTCATTTAAGGAAAGCTTCATTTTCACTTGGTGACTGATAGCTGAACAGGTGGCTTCTGAGCTCGCAAGTGTCAGATGAACAGGCAGTTTAGAAATGGACAATTTGCAGCTCACTGTCTCTTGCTGACGGCCCTTTTTCTGCTGACAGATTCTTGGTTCTACCAGCCAAATCATGCACACACTATCTGCCCTCCACCCCCGGTGAAAAAAAAACTTCAAGAGAAAAAAACCCTAAGATGAAAGAAGATGGTCTCTGGGGAACTCCTATCCATAAAATGGAAAGAACTTCACACTTGAAGCATTCTTGCCAGCTCAGCCTACTTGGACATAATTTATAAGAGGGGCAGGATTTTCTGCTTTATTTTCTTTCCTGGAAATCTTGTTTGTTTTATGGGATTTTTTGGCAGAATCCTACATAAAGTGGTAGATGCCAGAACCAGCACCAATGACTGTCTACTAAACGTGATGAGTTTATTCAAATACCAGAGCCATCAACCCCTCCCCAGAAAGTTTTTCCTTGACCACAGCTAGAAATACTGTCAGCCAGGGGATTCTGATGAGTGAATGCTCTTCTACCTGTTAATGATGAAGACTTTTGATGATTATAACAAATAGGGCTGTATAGAACTTCCTGCTGAGACTCATACATGGCACAGGCATCTCATTTCCAGAAAAGTGGGCAGGAGCTGCACAGGTCGGGTCCTGCTGCCTCAGTTGCCAAGAGATTCTCATGCTGTATTTTTACAAGATCATGGGATTTTGGTAATTGAGTAACCTTTTTCGTAAACTGCATTGCTAGAATATGGGTGTACCTAAGGTAGCAGTCACTCTTCTGATGTTTGGTTATGGGTGAGTAACTTAAGAGCTGTTTTTTACAGGATCTTAGAGGCTCTTGGTACCAATTTTTCAAAAGGATTTAGATGCCTTTGAAAGATAAGTGCCCAGAGGGGTCTTAAAATTTTCAAGGCAAGCTACATTAAAATCATTTGGATTTATGTGCCTATATTAAACAGTTTTGATAATCTACAAGGTGCCTATCTGAATATTTAGATAAAGAGAGCACTTTGAAAATACGACACATACAGACCTGAGGAATTCTAATCTGGAGAACACATCTTGCTGACTTTCAGCGACATTTAAACTCCTAAGCCTCTCTCCAAAATGAAACCTAGAATCCTAAGTCACTTAAGTGCTTAAAAAGTGTTGCTGTGTGTCTGTAGGAGCTGGATGAGGACAGATGAGGAGAGAAGGATTAGATGCATGCATCTGTCTTTCTGTGTAGCTCTCATAATACTTGAGTGTCTCTGCATATGGATAAAGGTGGATTGATGAGTGCATGACCATATGCATGAGCATATAATATGGCCGATTGGATGGGACAGGGAGGAACAAAAATTGGGTGGAAGTGACAGGTGATTACATGGATAAATAACTTCATCTTGCTGAACATTTATTTAGTGCTTTTCATCCAAAGCTACCCTTAAGTGCCTTACAAACTATTATGGATATAAGAATGACTCCACCAGCCACAGCAGCTCTTTAAGAGTACACAGCCAAATTATATGATCAAGTTATGACCAGATATGAAGAGTATCAAGTCCCACTGAAATTACCTAGAAATTTTTGGCCATCAGCCATTTAGGATTCAGTCAATACACCCAGGCAAAGGCTGTTATGCAGGAAGAAAGTGCTATGGAAGTCTAACAATGACAAATGGCAAGGACTTAGTTTTCAACACCATTTAAAAATGAGCACTGCCAACAGCACATGAGCTATGGAAACTGGTTCAATATTAAGGCAGAGAGAGAAGTACTGGCTTTCCATGGGTGGCAAAAGGGAAGATGTTTATATGGTATTTTAATGGGGAACAAAATTACAGACGTTTGTTTTGAAATAAACCTGTGTAATGAGAAAAGAAGCAGAAAAATGAATGGATGAGAGATCCAAGGGGGAGAGGGGTAGTTCAGACCTGAGAGGTTTTTCAGCAATGCCTGTCTGAAGCTCCAAGCCCATGTTGCCACTGAGAGAAGATCCCACCTCTTCCCACATTAGCTAATCCGGGCTGTCTCTCTCCAGGCAGCACATGCACTCCAGAGGCAAGTGGTGCCAGCTGCTCTCTTGCCAAACAGTGGAGTTAAAAGCTGTACAAAGTTATAGACAGTAAACAATGAAACAGAAGCAACAACAGCAGTTTCCTCTGCTGCCTCCACCTTTGTGCCTTGCTGCTTCCCTCTTTCACACTCCTCTTCCTCTGTCTGCCAAAAGGATAAAAACATTATTGAATCCATACTCTGTGACAGCCTGGGGAAAAGCAGCTGCCCAGTATACATATTTATTTAAGTACAGTAGATGAATCAAGACTACAATTACAAAACAAGATAAAAACTGGGATGCACTTAACAAATAAATAGGGGAATATGTGTTCATCTGCTCTTCTATTCTCCTACCTGCACTTCCGCTATCCACAACATCAAAACGACCAGTCTCTGACAAATTTAATATTACTGAGGTAATATTGGGAAAGGATGTACCGTTTTTGTACAGCTAGCCTGTAGAGAAGTCTTCTCCCACCATGAGGAGGATTTTGGGAAATGCTGTCATTGCTATGTATAGTTTCCTCACCAGTGTGAGGAGAGAGTGATCCGCCAAACAGAGCATGCAAGGCGCTAGCTGTGTACTGCAGCTGTAATAAAGAACATCCTACTGTCATGATAAGTGAATACTGGTTCTTTGCTGTAGGAGATCTGTCCTTGAGTACAAGGCAGGTCGTACAGTTTACACACACAGCACTCTTTGACTTTGGGGGATTCAGGCAATGCACGAGTGACTTACAGAACCAGTTTCCAGTAATATGCATTGCGTACTATGAGAGGAAGTCCACTGACATCTCTGTGCCCTTCCCCTTCCCTTTCCCCTTTCCCCTTCCCCTTCCTTTTACCACTTCCCCTTCCCCTTCCTTTACAACTTCTTCGTCTTCCCTGCTCTGTCGTCTCCCAGATCCTTCTCAGAAATCCCTGCTCCCTGGCATGCTCTCCCTTCCCTACTGCCAAGCGTCATCAAACCTGCAGCTGTCACCAGTGGTGCCTGCACAGCCATGCTCACTGCTGTCCCTGCCCACACCAAGAGGTGCTTACCATCAGAGATATATTTGGAAGTACTAGCTATGGCTAGTGCTGGGACTGGGATCCTTCCCAGCTAACTGTACTTCTGGAGCCCAAGCACACAGGTGGTTATGCTGACAAAATAATGCTCCTGCTGGTAGACATTATTTCCTCTGAGGAAGTGATATACACTGGTCACGGTGTTCCCAGGCCAGGCAAGCAACGTCAGGACTAAGAGCTGCTCATGGCACAGTGACACTGATACAGCCCTTCAAGTTTAGGTCAAACACTGTTCATGCTTAGTACTGTTTTCATTGGGTCTCATCACTGGATCATACAAATACTAACTGACTAGTAGCCCACGCTGAGGGATATTTAAATCAGGAAAGGAGGATGATCTCATTTGTGAAGCAATGGCCTGTGAATCAGGAGATGCAGCTCCAGTTCCTAGCTCTGCCAAGACTCTTTGGCTAGCCTGAGCATCTCGCTTCCTTGGGGCTCCACTGGTAAATGAGAGATATGCCTGTTTCCTTTTCCTGCTCTTCCACCTGCAATGCAAGCTTTTCAGGAAAAGGACTGTTTCTAGCAATACAATTATATGGTACAAAGCATAGTGGGCCTCAGAGTTGGTTGAGGCTTTCACACTAAAATATAAATCTGAATTATAGCAAGGAAAATAAACAAAACAACAAACATTAAATATGGTTATATTTTTGGGGAATGCTCAGGTTGCTGTTTTGTATACCAAAAGGAAATACTTTTTTTAAAGTAAGATTTTTAACATTTGCTCTAATCAAAAAAAATCTGTAATTGGGGGAAAACTGATCATAAAAATAAATACCAATGCTTTTGTTCTCCCTCACCAATTCTTCCCACTGACAAGTGTCCTATACTTTTTTGTATATATTCAGCCACACTGAGACTACAGAAGCAGAGTCTAATTGCAAAGGGGCTATGTTGACTATCGTCTGCCAGACTACATGGGACATAGTCTTGGAAATAGCTCAGAAACCATCTTCTACTCTGCTCTCCTCTCAGTATTTGCTGTATCTGCCTGGAAAGCACCAAGTTTCTCTTGATTATGTTTCCCAGGGTGCTGGTGAGCAGCCTGTGGTGCCCAAGTGAGATTCTGTGGGTTAGTGTTTTGGTCTAACATTCACAGATGTTTTCCCCTGCCTCTGGCATGCCTCCATGGACAGGAACTGGGCCTTCTGCTCTTTGAATTTGCTTTCATTTCTCAGCAGATACCTCCTATGGGCACAAATGGCATTCACTATGTCCACACAGGAGTGTTTCTGCTACAGCTTGGACTGTTAATGCCTGTGAGAAGACTTCACTCTCCTTGTGAGTAAACAGATCTCCCTGTGCCTTTGAATGTTCGTCAGTGAGTGAAATTGTTTTTGCTGCTCTTATCAGCATTCTCCCCTGAATTTCTGAGCTGGGATGACTTGTGGAGGACTTTGGCAAGAATATTTTACTCACATGTGGCTATATTTCTTCATCATTTCACTAACTTTGTGTCACACTTATTGACAAGGGAGATCCACAATGCCTAATGCAAGTGTCTGCATTTGTGTATGTGTGATGAAATGTTTACCACCATGTATCCCCATGTTTGTCAGCACATATCAGTATGTGCACCTGCTTAACTGCATTTGGTTTTGCTTCTTGGTTTTGGCTTTGTGTGAGAATCTGTGAATATACCCTTTTTCACCCCAGAAGTGGACCTTTTTCCTGGGAGGAGTGTGTACATATATCTATATGAAATGTTCCTTCTATATTTGTTTTGCTTTTTGTATGTTCCCTTATAGTTGTGTTCAGGTGCTCATGCAGGCATGTTTCAGTATAGTAGTGCATTGATATTTGTTCCGAGTTATGTGTCTTTTCCCATGTGTGCAATTCCCTGTCTGTGTCTCTGTGCTTCTCTGTATTTCCTTTCCATTTCCCCATTTATGCTGTGTGCAGTTACCTGGATTTGTGCATGTACGTATCTCCCTGCTTTTATTGTTTGAGGGTTGTATTTTTAATGGGGTGGGTGCTGGTGAAATTGTTCATCATTTTGCTTTGTATTTATCTTCCAGTGTTTTCCCTGTGTTTGCATAAAGTAGATGCAGACTACAATTTGGTGATGAATTCTATGAATACTAATCTTAGGCTACCCTTGACCCTAGGGTCAGCTAAAGATCAAAACCAAACCATTTAATATTTTCCTTTTGCAGATCAATAGAAGCATAAATTCATTCTCAATGACAACTATAATTTCAAACAGATCTATAGGAGGCATGCATGCATTTCCAGGATGAGCTGCTCATGCGCCTGTTGGGGAGCACAAGAAAAAGAGTTTCTCTGTTGTTGTGGGTTTGGGATTTTTTTTTACCATTGAATCTCTTTTGCCTTTTTTCTTTTATTGCTCTGAAACGCTATTTTCAGCAGCGCCTGTCATATAAATATCTCTTGTTTTTCTTCTCCTCTTTCCCTCCTAGTGAAAAGGGCAGGGGACCTATTGAAAATTCTGCTTTATCTCTTTCAGGAGAGTTCAAGTGCGGGTCGAACAATCGATTCCTCCTCCTTTTCTTTTTCAAGTTTCCTGTCGTTCTTTTGCCCAGATCAGCAGTGAAGGAAAATAGGAAGGGCAGCCTAGAGTATGTACATCTGTACACCCAGAAAGGGAGACCATGCAAGTGTGCATTTGTGGGGATTTATAAAAATGGGGTTTTTTACATGTATACCATATATATATATATATATATATTTATACACGTGTGAAAACATACATATGTATTTTTTCCTGTAGCTGTCTGTATGTCACAAACTCGCAACATGTTCTTACAGTAAAACTATTGCAGAGATAGAAGAAAAAATGCTGAGAATGGGAAAAGTTTGGACGTACTGTTCAGTTCTATACCAGAATATTAACCGTCCCAAAAATTCTCCTCTACAAATTGCAAATGCTTTTAAAGAAATGTGTTAAGATCCCAGACAGTTCCTACAATTTTCCATGGTTGGAGGGGGAAAGAAATGTTATTCTGCAAGCAGCATTGTTTCATAAAAATAAATTCAGTTGATAATCCACAAATCTTTAAAGCTGCATTTAATCTAAAAAAGGTACTTTTCAAACATTTTCACCAAATCGAAGTGGCAGGCAGGGAATTTTGGAGGGGGGGGTGGGAAGAGAGGGAAAGAGACAGAAATATAAAAAAAGCAAAACAAATGACACCATTAATCTGCCTGGATTTTCCACCTCATAGAACAATCTGTTTAGGAATGACTGAAATAAAGTGGAATGTGGTTTAGATTTTTTTTCTTCTGCAATCTCTCTCTGCAAATTCCTTGTTTATGGGGAAACACTGAAAAGAAGAGTTAGTCCCACTACCCCCTTAGCAAAATAAAAAAAAATTAAAAAGGCACTATAAGCACAGGGAAAGAAAGACCGGGGCGGGGGGG